>JAZDUH010000412.1:0-167403 GCA_036419115.1 Scarus forsteni
ACAACTCAAGCTTTAACAGCTTTCTTACAGTTTTTCTCAGTCGCTGTGATACACCTCTAAAATCATCCTCAACATTTGCAAAATGATTTCTCAAAAAATTTGTAGAAATAGCAAAACACTATGGTTACCTGCCAAAGCCAGCCCAGTTCAGAATCCTTTATTCATCTCTCAAAATAAATATCTGTGTCAATGAACATGTCAGTTCCATCAAAATGTTGAGTCCTCATGTCATTATGTACGGATGAGACTGTCATGTTAGTCATGTTTTCAGTAAAACAGTGTACATTCTGATGACAACTATTGTAAATTCTAAGTTACACCTTAGTGTATGTGAGAGAAAGATTTTAAGAGACTGGGCAAGATATAGATTTACACTTTTACTGTTTTACTGTTTGCACTGAAATCTGTTGACAGACTATGTCATTGCAAAAAAGATAGGAAAAGACAAAAAAGCAGAAATGTAAACACAGGACAGTTTCTTTAGGGAAAACTGTACATGCAGTCCTGTAAAATTACAAACTGATTTAGAATTCTAAATGTTGTGGAGGCTGACACGAGTCAACAGTGACCTATTCTCATAAAGTTATATATATATATATGTATATATAATGCAGGAAACAGCAGAGAATTGTACGTCATCATTTAAACTGATGAAGCAAAGCATTTGCAACTTGTTCAAAGAAATGAGAAAGTGCTTTTTTGATGTTCATGAGTGACACAATGATGAAGATTGAACAAGTAGTTATGAGAATTTTAATTCTGATCTGAGAAGTGAACCAAAGCAACTGAGAAAAACTGTAAATGAAAAATTTGAATTCATTAATATTAAACTTTCCCTAATTATGTACCTACCTTTTGCATATTCCCCACACCAGGTGATCAAGTGATTAGACTTAATGTTATAAATAATGTATACCAAACATTACCTTATTTTTACCACCATTACCTTACCTTTACTGTACCTCTTGCAGGCCTTACTTACCTTGATTTTATTCACTTACCTTGTTCTGCTGTACCTTTAAGAGATTTGACCAGATACTTAGCCTGCAGGTTGTCACCACGTCTGTAGCTGTGTAGATATTCAAAAACACATGTTAATAACACAGAAAGTGCAAAACATATTCAAACTTTAAGAATTCATACAATGAATCAATATCAGTTTCCTCTAGTGGTGTACCACAACAGCAAGGAAACTACCACTTCTACTCCAACTATATCCATAAAACTCTGTAATATGGCCGAACATGCAGTCAAAATACAGTGGAGGTAATAATTATTTCATAGTTTTCAATGTTTTGACGTACAACTTTAAACATGTACTGTATATGCTAGTGGTTGCACCACATTTTTTGGGGGTGATAGAGTTAAAAATACTTTTAAAAAGTAATTTAAAACATAGAAAAATGTTGGTTAACTGCTGAAATCCATAAATACTCTTTGTCCTCGACTCAAACAAATGCATTACATCCAATTTCAAAAAACTGTTTGTAAAATACCTTTTTAGACCCTAAATTTGTCATTGACCTATTTCTGAATCTTCTGAATGTTTAATTTTCACTTTAAAAGTTTCACCAACACAAAATGGAGGATTAATCCATTAAAATCAGACTTTTACACCAACAGGCTCAGTTTGACTGAACAGAGTCCCTGAAATAAAAGTCCATCATGGATCAATGATCAGTAACACACCTTAACCTCTTGAACTGGTTCACAGTAATTCACGGTTGATCCACGTTGACACTCCTGAACAACTGGGTGAAATATCTCCAACAGCTGATTGGTCTGCTCACAGTGAAACAGTAGAGAAAGTGTCCTCAGCCTACCAGCTCAGTATTTAGACAGAACCGGCTCTCTGATGTCATGATCCAGAACTTTCCAGGGTTCCATTCAGCTCATTAAAATTCAGATGGAACTGCAACACAGAGAGATTCAAAAAATAACAAACAAGAAGCTGTGAATTCAAATCAAAGCAAACATCAGCTTAAGCCTGGCTCACACTACAGGATTTTAAAAACTGTTTAAGATTCTTAAATCTGGTTGTATCACACACATAAAGAGAATCTTGACAGATTATCTTCTCTTAAAGTAACAATATGTAACTTTTACACCTTATCTTAACTGTTTTCAAGTCCGTCTAACAGTGGAGAGTTAGTAAATAATGCGAATAGTCCCTCCCTCTCTCCATCTGTGCAGCCGACAGCTGCTCTGGCACTCTGTTACTCTTCACCTCGGCCTGCGGTCGAAGCTCGACCTGCTTTATGGCACAAACCTGACTTCAGCTTATGGCTGATATAAACAGCAGATCACAGATGCGTGTGTCCGTTTTTTATGAAAGCTGAGGCTATGATACGAAAGAGGACTGTGACAGATGAAGACTGGGAAAGAGAGGAGGAAAAAACGAGTAAAAAGCCAGACCAGAGAGAAGATTGGACTGGCTTTTAGTGATGTTTTGAACTATGTGAATCAGCGAACCGCGGCTCAGTAAAACTTATATCAGCACCTGCTTCTGTTTTAGCCCAGTTTTTCTGCTTTGTGTTCCTTTTTAAAATGCCCCACAAAATGACGTGCTGCTGCTGGATTAAACTTATATCAGCACCTGCTTCTGCTCCTGTTTTAGCCCAGTTTTGGCTTTGTGCCCCTTATTAAAATGCGCCAGAACATGACGCGCTGCAGCCACGGCGGGAGTGTGCCCGGCACGCCCGGCGCTCCTCCAAATGCCCTGCATCTTAAACCATTCATGGGACTCCTTAAGTGTTTCCATACAGAGTTCCATATTAGCTACGTTGTTCGCTACAACAGACACTTTTTTTTTCTGATCGACCTTTGAGGCATCGGCAAGTTCATGTAATCCGCAGCGATGTTTCTTCCCGTGTTCGCCTCTCCTTTTTTACCTCTCTTAAGCAGAAGACTCTTTGCTTTCCAGTTTTCATCAATGAAATGGGCAGTCACTGTCATATAGGACTCCATTTGAAGAGACGTACACATCTGTTATCTTTATCTATTAACTCAGAAACTTTCTCTTTTTTACTCCCTTGTATTTTGCCGTATGTGCATGCGTAATTGTGTGGCGCGCTGCCACTGAATATCCAGGTTCCAATGTTTTTCTTGGCCTTCAATGACACCAATGGGCCTCATACCCTCAGAAATAAAATTGACAATTCCATCTGTGATGTCGTTTTTGCATTTGGATATTTATATGAGGCATACAATCCAGCGTGGACTGGGTGAGGGTTGCCGCCGCTGCAGCGGGCAGAGCGCATTCAGCGGCGGCATGCAGCTATAAAACGAATAAAGGATTATTAGACTATTGAAAATTTCTTAATATAGTATTGATATTGAAATGAATGATAAATACATTAAAAGACAGGCTGTTACTTGTCAAACGGTTCACTTGATACATTTCTCCTGATAAAATGAACCATATACTGCAGGGGAAAATATAAATTGATACATTTGATCAACCAATCAGAATTGAGCATGCATCCGACTTGGACTTTACAGCCCTACTAAACAGATGTGAAATTAAAAACTGTAAAATAAATTGCTTTTCTCTTTCAAGGTATCAACAGAACTACAATCAAAAATATCCCAGAGCTGGAGTTTATAGGATTTTAAAGACACAGAAGAACACAGTTACATCACGACCTTCAGAAAGCCGTTACTCTGATGAGGATTCAAAATGGACCGAGCCTTCAATGATCCAGAAACCTGCTGCCAGTTCTTTCATTTCCACTTCAGCTCTTTCTCTGTATAATACAGTAAATAAGGGGAAGATTTGGGCAGTTTTATTTTGCAAGTTAGCAAACACTGAAGTATTGACACATGAGAATATTCTTCAATCATGTCTGATATCCTGCATATTTACTCTGAATAAAAACATTTCTACATGCTTCTATAAGTTGATATTCAGTGTCCGAGTGCTTTTTCTCTTGCCTTTCAGGCATTTTTATATTTACCAATTCAATCTTTATCTCTGTTGTATTATTTTAGCCTTACACTCAGTTTTACTATCGCCTAATTTTTCTGTATTTGTTGTAATTGTACAATGGTAAGTAGTTTTATTTAACACAACAGCAAACACCGCGACATAAACCAGAAAATTTTTTGCTTTACATCATGTGAGTAAATATCCAGAATATTTGTCCTAAATTGAACTATTGATCTGTGCTCAAATTAACAACTAGCCCTGAATACTCCAGTGTCAAGTTTTCTATTTGCATTTCAGTGTAGTTATCCTATTTCCTAATAACTCCATATTCAACGTCCTGAACCAACTTGCTCCCAAAATTTGAACTGAGTAGGTCTGCAGCTTATGTTAAACATACTTTAATAATGTTAATAAAAATGAGTTACACAGTATAATATCTGAGTTTTGCACATCATAACATAAAACACATTAGAAGGTCTCCTCTGGTCAGCTGGATCTCTCTGCTGCTCCTCCAGACCTCCACATCTCTGATTCTTCTTCTCTTCTCAGGGGTCTGAACTAGAGACTCAGTCCTGTGTCTAACATACACATCGAAGCAGAAAATTACACAAATGAACAGATGTAACGTTACAGCCTAACTTTTTACCAAACGCCCACTGTCTAACTTGTACGTGTTAAAGTTTTTCACAGCTGATGGAGTTTATTCTTTACATGTTTCATAAACTGTAGATGATGGTCTAGCTCGGCTGTGTCATCACTCTGCTCCGTTATTATCAGCGTTTTCTTTGTCTGATATTTAGCACATTTGCAGAGAGCAGAGAGTCATCCTACCACAGTCATGTCTCAGAGGGCCTCAGCTTAGTTTACAAAGTTTGTAACACGTAAAGTTTTCTCTATTAGCGGGTAACAAACGAGTCCCTCCTGGGTAGCCATTATACATCAGCCACTCGCCCCAGGCTAAAAGCTACGGTCAAACTTACAGAATACATATGCAAACGCTGAGCTAACTACTGACTGCTAATGCTTGAAAAACGATATATTAGGACAGAAACATGCTCAGACTGTACCCTATCAGTCCACATGGCTTATATGTCTCTCTAGAGGTTCTTTCGGCTCGCTGCTCCTTCCTCTTCATGTTAACAAATGCACGTTGTTGTTCGACGCTTGGTTTTATCTGACGGTGCAGTTACACTCAACGACCACAGAGGGAGCTAGAGAGCAGAATAAATGAAATCCTACATAATGGGCCTTTAATCAACTTCAGTCCTAATAACAACACCAAATGTGTAATTATTTATGTTAATCATTTAAATGCCATTTCAATTACTTGAATCAAACATGAACTCAAATTGGCATTTAAAGTGTTATAACAAAATAAATAAAAAAATATATTTGGTATTTTTATTAGAGCTGAAGATGATTGAATAATTTGAGCAAAAAGAAGCTAAATATTAATTTGTTTTATTCCTATAGCAGGTTTTTGTGAGGACATCTTTGTCCTCTGTCTTTTAATGAAGAGATGTCAGTAATTGGGTGAAAAAAATCACACATTTTTATTCTAAATGATTGGAGGCTGACCACAGTCATGGATATGTCACGGTTAGTAAACCCACTGACTTTGGTGCATGACTTATTTGTCTGAAGCATGTATTTTAATTTTTCTCCCTTATGTCTACATTTGGCTGTTAAAAGCCACCGAGGTAACTCCTGTAAAAAGAAATTAGATATATATTTGTTTCCCATCTTTTGCTTGGTTCTCTCCATCAGGCTCAAGCCTGTTCAACAGTAATTATGTTTTTTTAATTATTGATTCTTACCCTTTAAATGTCACTTTCATAGGATATGTCACTGAATTAGAAAAAGAAAAAAACAGAATGGCCAATTTTCAATGTAAAAATGATCCAAGACCAGAAAACTTTGATGTACTTTCACAGTCTTGTAAATGTCAAAGGTCAGTAAAACATTATTTTCCTTGATTTTTTTTTTCTGCAGCATCATATTTTGACTTTATTTCCTTATGTTCTATTTTGGCTGTTTAAAAGCCACGACTTTAGCTGCTGTAAAAATAAATCAGATACATAATTAATTAATTTTGTTTTCATCCTTTTTTTACTGAAATCTGTTTCTCAAGATCAGCCCTTATTAAAAATAATAAATATTTTTTTTTAAAATTGTGGATATCATGGAAACGTCATTGATTTGGGAAAAAAACACACACATGACTTTTAATATAAAAAATGATCAGAGACTGGAGACAAGACTGACAGCACATCAAATATCTCCAGCCTCGGATCATTTTAATATGGAAAATCATTCATATTGTGTTTTTCACTAAATCAGTGACATATGTAATGAAATAGATATTTAGAGGGATAAAAGACTTTTTTTTAATTCTATATTTTACATAACAGCTGAGCTTGAACAGATCTGAAAGAAAACAAATTGTATCTGATCTGTTTCTAAAGTTGTGGCTCACAAACAGCTGAAACAGGGTCAAAGGGAGAATCCACAAAGGACCTCTTTCACCATACATGTAATTTTGCCCACAGCCCAATTTTTTGTTTATTGTGTGGTATTTGTAGTACACCCAGAGACTCCCAAGAATATACCTTTAGAAAATCCAAAAGTCATCCAGGGCCTGTACTATGACCTATTTTATGATCATTGCCATGGGTGTGAGCCAGGGTGCACACTTTACCCCAAAACTTACTCAAGCACAAATAATAAATCATCAAATTGGGTCAAATCACCTTCACTGAAGACTGGTGCATCTTTTGAAATCAAATGTAAAGCTAAGTATTACAACTGAAAGAAGTTATTGAATTTTAACTGGAAAAAAATAGTTTTTTTTATGATTTTTTTCAACAAATTCAATTCTTTAGAGATGTGACTGACCAACTTACAGTTGCTGTACAACTAAAATACTTACAAATTATTTGGTCACATATATATTCTCAAACTGGGAAAAAAAATCATCAAATTCTGAGACCGGTAAAGTTGTTCAATTAACAGGTTGGGTTACTGTGGAAGAATCAGGATACTGTTCCATGCAGGGGTGTCAAAATGACCATGCTTACTAATCTTTCCCAAGCTACACTGTCAAGGTATTTTCATACAATTGCAGATATTTTGAACACAATAGCAGAGTAGCAGACTTAGAGCAGTACTCCAGGATCAACGAGGTAATTGTTACCGGTCTCCATATCAAACCCCGGTCATACGCCCGGGCAGTGACTGCTGACAAAAGGAGGGAGCCCAGTGAGCAGGATGACAGGTCTGCTGAGAAACAGGTGGCTGCCTTCTTTCACTCAAAAGGGGTTGACATGGATATAAACAACATTGAGGCATGCCACCCCCTACCACGGAGAAATGACAGTAACACATCAGCCATCATCATGAGATTTGTAAACAGAAAACACAAGTCTGCATTATTGAAACAGGGAAGGAAACTTAAAGGAACAAACGTTTTCATCAACGAGAACCTCACAAAACAGAACTCTGACATTGCAAGAAAAGCATCTATCTGAAGAAACAAGGAAAAATTCAAAGCACATGGACATATAACTGTAAAGTACTAATCAAGCTAAACAGAACACCAGAGCAAGCAAAAACAGTTGTCATCAGAAACATAGAGGAGCTGGACCGGTACCAATGAGCATCGTGGACTGCACTGTAAGTGGGCAGGTTTAACTGAGTAATGAAAGATACCAGAAGGAGCAACAAAAGAGACTGGACTGGTAAGTCAACAAACTCTACATGGTACACAGTTATATGACTCAAACTGCAGCAGAGAATAAAGAACACATATCTCAGAGGATTAAAGAATACCATCAACTGGAACTTACTACATGTGACTACAGCATTCTGGATACAGAACAGCACATTGACCCGGACATTCATTTTTTTCTTCTAGTAACAATACATGCCATTACTACACGAGTGATCAATACAACTGTAACATTAACTTAGATGACAAGTTGTCAATTATCCACTTCAACAGCAGAAGTCTGTTTACAAACTTTGGCAATATCAAGGATTATCTTCATTCATTTTCACATCCATTTAGCATTATTGCAATCTCAGAAACTTGGATTAACAAGGACAAAGGAGTGGACTTTGAGCTCAATGACTATGAACTTTCATATAACAACAGACAGTCTAAAGGTGGAGGCGGGGGGGCAATATATGTCCATAGAGACTTCAGCTTTAAGGTTGTTGAGGCTATGACTGTGGTAGTTGAAAATGTTCTTGAATGCATCACAGTTGAGATCTGCATAGACAATGGAAAAAATGCTATTGTCAGTTGTATTTATAAAACACCAGGCTCCAGTGTTGATGTTTTCAGAGAATGGATGGAAAGTGTGTTTATGAACATAGCTAACAAAAATATTTTCATATGAGGGGATTTTAATATTGATCTATTGAATCCCAGCAATCACAGAAGTACTGAGGACTTTATTAATGCAATGCAAAGTATGAGCCTCCTGCCTACAATCACTAAACCCACCAGAGTCACTTCCCATAGCGCTACTATTATTGATAACATATTCACCAATGTAACTGACAATAAAACCAATGGAATATTAATCAGTGATATCAGCGACCACTTGCCAGTGTTTACAGTGTTTGATATGAATTACAGGAACAAGATTGATAATCATAAACAGTTTAGAAGAAGAAGGAATGAAGAATCACTCACTGCTCTAAAACAGGAATTAATAATGAAAGACTGGGATAATGTTTATAATGCAGCAGATGTTAACAGTGCATATAATGCATTTATTTCATTATTTTTGACATTATATAATAAACACTGTCCCATTATAGAATATAACAAAAGGAAAGCTTACAATAATTGTCCTTGGTTAACTAAAGGTTTGCAGAATGCCTATAAAAAGAAGAATTCACTGTATAAGAACTTTATAAGACAGAGAACTGAAATGGCACAAAAAAAATAAAAAATATAAAAACAAGTTAACTGCTATTATGAGAATGTGCAAAAAACAATATTACCAGAATGAATTTGATGAAAATAAAAACAATATTAAAGAGATTTGGAATACTCTAAACAAAATCATTTGAGAGGGGGCCAAACAAAACAATTTGCCTAAATATCTTATGATAAATGATTCTAAGAACTGTAATTTGGAGGAGATGGCAAACAGCTTTAATCATTTTTTGTTAATGTAGGCTCTGATCATGCTAAAGAAATATCTGATACACGGCCAGATAATGAGCAAGTGAAAAACTTCTGTGGAATAACCCCTGCTCAATGTTCATCAACAAGGTGGAGGAAACTGAAATTATTGAAATATTGAATAAATGTAAAAACAAAAAATCTACTGACTTTAATGACATTGACATGTCATTACTTAAGGTGCTCGTTGAAGGGATTTCAAAGCCACTTACACATATATGTAACTTATCTTTCCAAACCGGTTCATTTCCTGATCAAATGAAAATTGCTAAAGTCATTCCATTGTATAAATCTGGGAGCAAACACAGCCTGACCAACTACAGAGCAGTTTCACTCCTCCCTCAATTCTCTAAGATACTGGAGAAACTTTTCAATAAGACTTGATGGATTCATAGAAAAACACAACTTATTTTTAGAGAGTCAGTATGGGTTCAGATTTAAAAGATCAACTTCACATGCAATAATACAATCAACAGAGGAAAACGCTAATGCAATAGATAAAAAGCAATATGTGATCGGAGTATTTATTGATTTGAAAAAAGCATTTGATACAATCAACCATAAGTTACTATTTAATAAACTGCAGAGATATGGAATCAGAGGCATTGTATTAGACTGGATCAAAGCTATTTGAATGGCAGAAAGCAGTTTGTGAAGCTGGGTAACCATTGCTCAACTTGCTTGGACATTGCTTGTGGTGTCCCACAGGGTTCAATATTGGGACCCAAACTGTTTATTCTTTACATTAAACCAGCACTATGTAGCTTTTCAAACATGATATAATCCTTCGATGTTCATTGTGATGGTCCACCACTTTACAATGAGTTCAATGAAACCTCTGTTGTGGTCTGGAGTGGTCTGTATCCCTTTAACTGGCGCTATGTAACTTCGAGTTGGATGGTAGGAACCCTGCCACATTAAAAACTACTGCGTTTGGACTGCTTTACGGCATCGTCACTTCCCCTGATTCCTGATTCATTTACAATCACGGAAGTCTCAGCGAAAGCCAGTCGCGGAGCTTAAGGAAGAAAAAGTTTTGTCGGAGAATACAAAACAAAGAAAGCGAGAAAAAACAAGCTCAATGCTCGGACCAGAATAAACATCGGTTTGGCGTTCACTCGCTGGCGTGAATAAAAACGAGGAGGGATGTCCGACTACTTTCAGGTATGTTGGGCGACTAATGTATGTGAAGTTCCTCAAAAACTTGACAGGAAAAAAGTACAGCACAACAAATCCAGAACGTACCAGTATGTAGTTTGGTTTAGACCTATTTCAAGTGTGTGACATCACCAGCTCGTCATTGTCTTTACTTTTATTTACTTTATCGCTTCAACAGGACGGGCGACTTGAGGTAATAAAACCAAGTTGAACTTTTCGATTTTTAACATCGTCATTTAGTCAAAAATAAATACATTACCTCGTTGCTATCCATCCTGCAAACAGCCGCCGAAGACAGAATACTTTTAGCGAAGTCCTGGCTTCCGTGATTCGCATACAAAATAAATGCACGCGACCGGCAGATCTGTATCCTTACGACAGTATGCGCGCACTAGAGCTCATGGGTAGTTGAGTTCTCGCTCCGGTCAAGCGGAGATCTTCCGTAGTGCTGCTTTAATGAAATCTGTCAAGTTTCTGATCTGATGAAGCTCATTATTTTTGCTGATGATACTAGTATCTTTTGTTCCAGTAATAATTTGAATCAATTACAGAAGATAATCAACAACGAACTGAAGAAACTAAAAGCATGGTTTGATTTTAATAAAGTTTAAATACAAGCAAGACAAAATTTATGTTATTTGGGAATCACAGAGTTAACATGCAGGTCCAGATAGAAATAGATGGGGTTGAGATTGAAAGGGTGCATGAAAACAGATTTCTAGGGGTGGTCATGGATGACAAGCTTAGCTGGAAATCACATATTAAACATGTACAGTCCAAAGTTTCAAAAAGCATTGCAGTTATAAACAAGGTAAAACATATCCTGGATTCCAAGTCACTTCACACTCTTTACTGTTCTTTAGTTCTGCCATACTTCATGTACTGTGCTGAGGTTTGGGGAAACAACTACAAAACTACATTACAGTCACTAATCACTTTACAGAAGAAAGCAATAAGAACCATACATAAGGTCGGCTATAAGGAACATACCCACCAGCTATTTCTAAAGTCAAGATTACTAAAATTGCTTGACATTGTTTCTTACCAGACGGCAATAATAATGCACAAGGCAAGAAACAATCAACTACCAGAAAACATTCAAAGTCTGTTTAGTAACTGTGAAGGAGGTTACAATCTGAGAGGTGAAGACAACTTTAAAATATTAAGTAGACGCACAAACATTAAAAGCTTCTGTGTATCTGGTATCGGGGTGAGCATATGGAACAGCTTAAGTGAGGAAATTAAGAAATATTCAAATAAAAACAAGTTTAAAAAAATGTACAAAATGATGATTTTTGCAAGATACCATAATGAAGAGAATTAAGAGTCTGAAAATATTATATGGTTATTATTAGAAATAATGATGGTTTGAGTATTCTGTATATCTGTGTGATACTATAATTACTATTGTGGATGGAAGTTTTCTGTTGCAATGTCCAAGCATGAAATAAGGGTGCATGGAGATAGTAGTCTATGAGTATATGTACAGTAAGTGCATAACATCTACATTTGTTTGTAAATAATTGTTTGGTCAAGGGGTGGGAATTAATAAGTTTTAACTTCATCCCAGTCATTTTTGGATATGTGATTAGATAATGTCTGTTTGTTTTGTTTGTATTTTTTTTCTGTCTTTGACAGTGATTTTACTTAAACCTCATGTTCGAAATAAATTTCAATGAATCAAAAAAGTGGGCCAAGTGGAGGATGGAGAGGCGTGATTAAAGTCCCCAGAGATGAGGAGGAGGGCCTGAGGGTGTTTGGTCTGTAGCCAGCTGACTGCAGAGTGCAGGGTCTCACATGCAAAGGCTGATTATTACAGTTGGCCTGACACAGGCAGACTAATGCAGCACCATTCTTTAACAGTTACTATGGCAACGAGGGGGAGGAGGCAGAACATGTTCCTTTGATCTTCCCTTGCTGCTGATTGGACCTCTGGATCAAAGGACGTTCCTCTGGAGCTGCTTTGGTGATCCCATCAGTTCATATATGGACATAGACTCTGACATGTCTATATAAGTAAGATCAGGATTGTGCAGACTTAATTCAACAATCAGAGCAAGAACAATGAACAACACAGAGGCAAGTACACAGACCAATATTTTGGTCAAGCAGATCTCCATCTGCTTGGTACCTAATGAAGATAGTCCTACATCTGTCACAGATACTGAGGATTACAGACACTCTTCACAGACGGAGATCTGCTTGGTACCTACTAAAGATAGTCCTACATTTGTCACAGATACTGAGGATGACAGACACTCTTCACAGACGGAGATCTGCTTGGTACCTACTAAAGATAGTCCTTCATCTGTCACAGATACTGAGGATGACAGACACTCTTCACAGACGGAGATCTGCTTGGTACCTACTAAAGATACATCTGTCACAGATACTGAGGACTACAGTTACTCTTCACAGACGGAGATCTGCTTGGTACCTACTGAAGATAGTCCTTCATCTGTCAGAGATACTGAGGAGAACAGACACTCTTCACAGACGGAGATCTGCTTGGTACCTACTAAAGATAGTCCTTCATCTGTCAGAGATACTGAGGAGAACAGACACTCTTCACAGCCGGAGATCTGCTTGGTACCTACTAAAGATACATCTGTCACAGATACTGAGGACTACAGTTACTCTTCACAGACGGAGATCTGCTTGGTACCTACTGAAGATAGTCCTACATCTGTCTCAGATACTGAGGAGAACAGACACTCTTCACAGACGGAGATCTGCTCGGTACCTACTGAAGATAGTCCTACATCTGTCACAGATACTGAGGAGAACAGACACTCTTCACAGACGGAGATCTGCTCGGTACCTACTAAAGATACATCTGTCATAGATACTGAGGATTACAGTTACTCTTCACAGATTGAGATCTGCTTGGTAACCAATGAAGATAGTCCTACATCTGTCACACATACTGAGGACGACAGTTACTTTTCACAGATGGAGATCTGCTTGGTAGCTAAAGAAGATAGTCCTACATCTGTCATAGATACTGAGGATGACAGACACTTTTCACAGACGGAGGTCTGCTTGGTACCTACTAAAGATAGTCCTACATCTGTCATAGATACTGAGGATGACAGACACTTTTCACAGATGGAGGTCTGCTTGGTACCTAACAAAGTTAGTCCTACATCTGTCACAGCAACTGAGGACAGACACTCTTCACAGACAGAGATCTGCTTGGTACCTAATGAAGATAGTTCTACATCTTTCACAGATACTGAGGATGTCTGACACTCTTCACAGACGGAGATCTGCGTGGTACCTAATGAAGATTGTTCTACATCTTTCACAGATACTGAGGATGACAGACACACTTCACAGACGGAGATCTGCTTGGTACCTAATGAAGATAGTCCGACATATGTCACAGATACTGAGGGCAGACACTCTTCACAGACGGAGATCTGCTTGGTGCCTAATGAAGATAGTCCGACATATGTCACAGATACTGAGGATGACAGACACTCTTCACAGACGGAGATCTGCTTGGTACCTAATGAAGATAGTCCGACATATGTCACAGATACTGAGGATGACAGACACTCTTCACAGACGGAGATCTGCTTGGTACCTAATGAAGATAGTTCTACATTTGTCACAGATACTAAGGGCAGAAACTCTTCACGGATGGAGATCTGCTTGGTACCTAATGAAGATAGTCCTACATCTGTCACAGATACTAAGGGCAGAAACTCTTCACGGATGGAGATCTGCTTGGTACCTAATGAAGATAGTCCTACATCTTTCACAGATACTGAGGACAGACACTCTTCACAGACAGAGATCTGCTTGGTACCAAATGCCAAAATACTGTTTGTCCTCAGTATCTGTAACAGATGTCGGACTCTATATCTGTCACACATACTGAGGACAGACACTCTTCACAGACAAAGATCTGCTTGGTATGTAATGAAGATAGTCCTACATCTGTCACAGATACTGAGGACAGACACTCTTCACAGATGGAGATCTGCTTGGTATCTAATGAAGATAGTCCTACATCAGTCACAGATACTGAGGACAGACACTCTTCACAGATGGAGATCTGCTTGGTATCTAATGAAGATAGTCCTACATCTGTCACAGATACTGAGGACAGACACTCTTCACAGACGGAGATCTGCTTGGTACCTTATGAAGATAGTTCTACATTTGTCACAGATACTAAGGGCAGACACTCTTCACAGACAGAGATCTGCTTGGTACCTAATGAAGATTGTTCTACATCTTTCACAGATACTGAGGATGACAGACACTTTTCACAGATGGAGGTCTGCTTGGTACCTAATGAAGATAGTCCTACATCTGTCACAGATACTGAGGGCAGACACTCTTCACAGACGGAGATCTGCTTGGTACCAAATGAAGATAGTCCGACATATGTCACAGATACTGAGGATGACAGACACTCTTCACAGACGGAGATCTGCTTGGTACCAAATGAAGATAGTCCGACATATGTCACAGCAACTGAGGACAGACACTCTTCGACGGAGATCTGCTTGGTACCCTAATGAAGATAGTCCGACATATGTCACAGATACTGAGGATGACAGACACTCTTCACAGACGGAGATCTGCTTGGTACCTAATGAAGATAGTCCGACATATGTCACAGATACTGAGGGCAGACACTCTTCACAGACGGAGATCTGCTTGGTACCAAATGAAGATAGTCCGACATATGTCACAGATAGTGAGGATTACAGACACTCTTCACAGACGGAGATCTGCTTGGTACCAAATGAAGATAGTCCGACATATGTCACAGATACTGAGGGCAGACACTCTTCACAGACGGAGATCTGCTTGGTACCTAATGAAGATAGTCCGACATATGTCACAGATAATGAGGATGACAGACACTCTTCACAGACGGAGATCTGCTTGGTACCAAATGCCAAAATACTGTTTGTCCTCAGTATCTGTAACAGATGTCGGACTCTATATCTGTCACACATACTGAGGACAGACACTCTTCACAGACAAAGATCTGCTTGGTATGTAATGAAGATAGTCCTACATCTGTCACAGATACTGAGGACGGACACTCTTCACAGATGGAGATCTGCTTGGTATCTAATGAAGATAGTCCTACATCTGTCACAGATGCTGAGGATGACAGACACTCTCCACAGACAAAGATCTGCTTGGTACCTAATGAAGATAGTCCTACATCTGTCACAGATACTGAGGACAGACACTCTTCACAGATGGAGATCTGCTTGGTATCTAATGAAGATAGTCCTACATCAGTCACAGATACTGAGGACAGACACTCTTCACAGATGGAGATCTGCTTGGTATCTAATGAAGATAGTCCTACATCTGTCACAGATACTGAGGACAGACACTCTTCACAGACGGAGATCTGCTTGGTACCTAATGAAGATAGTTCTACATCTGTCACAGATACTAAGGGCAGAAACTCTTCACGGATGGAGATCTGCTTGGTACCTAATGAAGATAGTCCTACATCTGTCACAGATACTAAGGGCAGAAACTCTTCACGGATGGAGATCTGCTTGGTACCTAATGAAGATAGTCCTACATCTTTCACAGATACTGAGGACAGACACTCTTCACAGATGGAGATCTGCTTGGTACCTAATGAAGATAGTCCTACATCTTTCACAGATACTGAGGACAGACACTCTTCACAGACAGAGATCTGCTTGGTATCTAATGAAGATAGTCCTACATCTGTCACAGATACTGAGGATGTCTGACACTCTTCACAGAAGGAGATCTGCTTGGTACCTAATGGAGATAGTCCTACATCTGTCACAGACACTGAGGACAGACACTCTTCACAGATGGAGATCTGCTTGGTACCTAATGGAGATAGTCCTACATCTTTCACAGATACTGAGGACAGACACTCTTCACAGACGGAGATCTGCTTGGTACCAAATGCCAAGATGCTGTTTGTCCTCAGTATCTGTAACAGAAGTCGGACTCTATATCTGTCACACATACTGAGGACAGACACTCTTCACAGATGGGAGATCTGCTTCGTACCTAATGAAGATAGTCCTACATCAGTCACAGATACTGAGGACATACACTCTTCACTGAAGAAGATCTGCTTGGTATCTAATGAAGATAGTCCTACATCTGTCACAGAAACTGAGGATGACAGACACTCTTCGCAGATGGGAGATCTGCTTGGTACCTAATGAAGATAGACCTACATCAGTCACAGATACTGAGGACATACACTCTTCACTGAAGAAGATCTGCTTGGTAACTAATGAAGGTAGTCCAGATTTGAATTAGTTCTTTCTTTTCCCATGCTGAACCTGGGAAAAGCACCGTACAGTCCTGGTGAGTACAGTGTCCTGTACTGGGTGAAAGTGGGCAAAGTGGAGGATGGAGAGGTGTGATTAAAGTCCCCAGAGATGAGGAGGAGGACCTGAGGGTGTTTGGTCTGTAGCCAGCTGACTTCAGACTGCAGGGTCTCACATGCAAAGGCTGATTATTACAGTTGGCCTGACACAGGTAGACTAATGCAGCACCATTCTTTAACAGTTACTATGGCAACGAGGGGAGGAGGCAGAACATGTTCCTTTGATCTTCCCTTGCTGCTGATTGGACCTCTGGATCAAAGGACGTTCCTCTGGTGCTGCTTTGGTGATTCCATCAGTCCATATATGGACATAGACTCTGATATGTCTATATAAGTAAGATCAGGATTGTGCAGACTTAATTCAACATCAGAGCAAGAACAATGAACAACACAGAGGCAAGTACACAGACCAACATTTTGGTCAACAAGGACCTACTCAGGCGGACTATTGCCTTGTTTGTGGACCAGCTGACATCCAGACAATGGCTCAATCTAGAGGCTGGATCACTGGACATGAGAACAAAACTCAAACTGACGGAGATGTGTTTGGAATTAATCGATGTTGCAGCAACACACATCTTTGAGCTCTTGCAGTGTGAGAGTGATGGTGCCAGCATTATGTTTGTGCCAAAGGACCAGGTGTCTAAGTGTCTTGGAGACATGGGCAGCCTCATAGCACAGACATTGGCTGAGAAGATGGGTGTTAAGGGTGGCATCCAGAGCTCGAGCACACAGATACTGACAGAGCTCATAGTTGATGAGGTTACAGAGAAGGTGAACAACTAGCTCTCTAGCTTGGAGGAGTGTGAGAAAGCTTTTCCCCAGAGTGTGAGGATCATCGCACAACACATGTGGCAAGTACTTTGTAACATTATGCCCAGGATACCAAAGTCCATGAAATCCAGGCAAGTGACCCTGGTTAATGAGTCTGAATGCACTTCTAATGAGGAAGTCCTTCTCATTAGGCGTGCATCTTGTTACCAGTATAATACTGTAAAATTTAAAGCAACCCCTTTATAGTGTACCAAATGAAGAAAGTCCTCGTCTGTCACAGATACTGAGGACAGACACTCTTCTGAACAGAGATCTGCTTGGTACCTAATGAAGATAGTCCGACATATGTCACAGATACTGAGGATAATAATAATAATAATAATAATAAACTTTATTTATATAGCACTTTTAAAAACATTGGTTTACAAAAGTGCTTTGACAGAAAACAGGAACATAGAAGAACAAAGCACAAGAGTTTGACATCAAAGGAAAAAGAACAACCGAAGAAGGTTAATCAAAATCAAGAAAATTTCAGACAAACACAAAAGGCAAAATGAAATCGAGAGAGATCATAACAAATAAGGAACGTAAACCCCGAAGTGGGCACAGAAGACAAGGCCCAGTCACTTAATATGGACACAGAGGAGGCCCCGACCCCACAGGGCTGGAGACACAACATACCAGGGCACAGCAACACACAAGTGCAACTGAACCCTGATGGTGTTAGCTAACACGGACAGGTCCATGTCCAATGACTCCAGCCCCATGAATCAAGGGCCCCCTCCATGTGTCATAGGAACCCAGACAATACAGGAACACTGCTGCTAAAATGAGACCGTGAGGACCAAAGTAAGCTAAAATAAAGAAATAAAATTAATAAAATGCATTAATAAATGAATAAAAATAATATTAAAAGACAACAGTAAAACAGTAGAATATAGATAAAAAAAGAGACAGAACAGTAACACAGTTACAAGATAAGAAGCTAAAATTATTCGAGCAATGCCTAAAAATAAATAAAATACAATACAAATAAAGAAAAGATTAAAACACAAAGAAGCAAGGAAAATAAAAGACGACTAAAAGGACTAAAAAGGCTAAAAGACTAAAAAGACTAAAAAGACGACATCACTTAAAAGCTTTTCTGTAAAAATATGTTTTTAAAAGTGACTTAAAAGAAGCAACAGACTCCGCACGCCTTATCTCCTCTGGCAGGTCGTTCCAAAGTCGAGGGGCTCTGATGGAGAAAGCTCTGTCACCTTTAGTTTTGAGCCTCGACTTTGCAACAACCAGGAGACCTTCGCCAGAGGATCTGAGGCTACGGGCTGCCTGATAAGGAGTTAAAAGCTCTGAAATGTAGCTGGGGGCCAAGCACATGAGTGCTTTAAAAGTAATCAATAAAATCTTAAAATCAATTCTAAAACTGACAGGAAGCCAGTGGAGGGAGGCTAAAACTGGAGTGATGTGATGCCGTCTACTAAAACGAGTTAAAAGCCTAGCTGCTGCATTCTGGACCAGTTGGAGGCGAGAAAGAGATTTTTTATTTAAACCGGGGAGGAGGGAGTTGCAATAGTCCAGTCCGGAAAAAATGAAGGCATGAATTACTTTAATGAGGTCTGGAGGGGTGAGGATATGTTTGATTTTTGCTATGGAACGAAGGTGGAAGAAACAGGACTGAACGGTTTTATTGACGTGGGATGAAAAGGTGAGGTCTGAATCAAGAATTACTCCTAAATTTCTGGCTGATTGTTTAATGTTTGGTGATAGAGGGCCAAGACTGGACTGTAGGAGGGGGAGCAGTTGATGTTGAACAGGATAATTTCAGATTTTGTGTTATTTAATTGAAGAAAGTTTTCTGCCATCCAACTGTTCATGTCCCTGAGACAGTTCATGACAGCAGCTAGGCCCTGTGGGTCCTCAGGTCTCAGGGGAAGGTATATCTGTGTGTCGTCTGTGTAGCAGTGAAAGGAGACCTGGTGGCGCTGAATTATTTGGCCATGGGGCAGCATGTAAAAAGAAAATAAAATTGGACCTCAAACTGAACCCTGCGGTACACCACAGGCAAGCAGCAGTAGAGGAGCTGCGGTTGCCTATGGCGACCACACAGGTTCGCTCTAAAAGACAAGACTGAAACCAGCTAAGTCCAGTGTCCTTGCTACCCACCCAGTTTTTAAGACGATCGATTAAAATGGCGTGATCCACTGTGTCAAAAGCTGCACTGAGATCTAAAAGGATTAAAATTGAGCCCTCCCTCTGTCCGCTGCTAAAGAAGATCATTGGTCACTCTGAGGGGGCCCTCTCAGTGCTGTGACCTGCTCTAAAACCAGACTGAAACTTCTCAAAGAGATTGTTGTCAGACATAAAATGTAAAAGCTGTGTAGAAACCACCTTCTCTAAAAGTTTGGGTAAAAATGAGAGTTTTGAAATGGGTCTAAAATTGTTAAAATCAGTGGGGTCAAGGTTTGGTTTCTTTAAAAGGGGTTGGACCACAGCGTGTTTAAAAGCAGAAGGAAATACTCCCTCTGACAAAGAACTATTAATAAAAGCTAAAATGCTGGGCCCAACTGTGCTAAAAACCTCTTTGAGGAATCTGGTGGGGATAAAATCAAGACTGCACGTAGCTGGTTTCATATGGGCTAAAATATCTGATAAAAGGATAAGGACACCGGCTCAAAACTGCTAAAATAACAAAGAACTTCCCTACTTAAAAATACGGGATATTCAGGAGGAGTGATTTGATGCCTGATGTCCATTACCTTGTTGATAAAAGGAGTAAAAACTTCTCACAAGTAGCTTGAGAAGCATCAGTAAAATGGAAGGGAAGGGTTAGTAAGGAGTCTAAAACCTTAAATAAAACTCTGGGGTTAGAATGATTGGCTAAAATCAAGTCAGAATAAAATGCTGCCCTTGCATCTTTAACTGCCCTCTGGTAGTTTTTCATGGAGTCTTTCCAGATTTCATGAAGAACTACCAGACCAATTTTCCATTTTCTTTCATATCTTCTACAAATTTTCTTTAACTCATTTGTGGACTCTGTAAGCCGGCTGGGGCTCTTTGTTTGAGCTTTTTAATGTCAAGGGGCTACAGAGTCCAAAATGGTTTTACATGTATGGTTAAAAGAGACAAGCTCTTCTGTGTTAAAAACTGGACTAAAATCTGGGTTGAGGGCAGTTAAAGATGCACAGTTAAAAAGCTCCTTAAACTTGCTAGCAGACGTTGAATTAAAAACCCTTCGATGAACAGGAGTTCTATCAGTAAAAGAGGGCTGGGATAAAACCACAGAGAATAAAACCAATTTATGATCTGACACACAGACATCCTTCGTTAAAAACTCTCCAGGACTAAGTCCAGAATATAAAACTAAATCAAGACAATGTCCTTTCGGTGGGTAGGTTCCTGTATTGCCTGGGTTAAATTAAAAGAGTCCAGAGCTTCAATAAAATCAGTAGTCATGGGATGTGAGGGGCAACAGATGTGTACATTAAAATCACCTAAAATAAGAATTTTGTCATATTTACAAATAAAATGGGTTAAACACTCTGAAAACTCTTCAATAAAAGTAATGCTATGTCTGGGGGGTCTGTAGATAACTAAAATTAAAACACGCTCTTTTAGTGTGATAATAAAAGCAAAGGTGCTCAAAAGAATTAAAAGTGCTGATGGTGATGGGGGTGCATTTAAAAGCCTTCTTGTGAATGACAGCCACCCCCTCCTCGACCTGACAGCGGGGGTTGATGGAAGTGAGTAAAGTGAGGGGGGGGGGGCTGCG
Organism: Scarus forsteni; assembly: GCA_036419115.1. NCBI lineage: Eukaryota > Metazoa > Chordata > Actinopteri > Labriformes > Labridae > Scarus > Scarus forsteni. Next base: position 21,194 of record JAZDUH010000412.1, read on the forward strand.
ATGAGGGAGGTGTAATTGTCGGGGGTGAGCCAAGTTTCTGTTAAAACAAAAGAGTCCAGGTTGTTTTGGGAAATAAAATCATGGCATAAAAAGGTTTTGTTGTTGATTGATCTGATGTTTAAAAGTCCAAAGTTCACAGGTTTACTGTTAAAAGCAGGGCGGGGTAGCCGGGAGCAGGGGGCGTGGATGAGGTTGGAGGGGTGCAGTTTCTGACTGGACGGGGTGAGGACGTGAGGAGGTGGTGTGTACTGGGATAAAAGATTCACTGGTGGTACTGATGTGGGGGGGCAGGGGCAGGTGGTAATGGGCAGGTGAGTGGGCGGGGTTAACAGGACTGCTTTGGGGTGACCAGATGTTGTTGTGAGGAGGGGGGGGGGAGTGACCTGAGTGTGGGAAAATGAGCTGCTGGGTGCAGACTGTCAGACAGGTGAGGAGTGGATCTTGAATTGAATGTTAGATGACAGCATTTGGCTACCCGCCTGTTGGGGTGGATCCGTCGTGTATAAAAGCGATGCTCTGTCCCAGAAGAGATTAAAATTGTCAATGAAATGGAAGTTGTGGGCGGGGCAAGTGGCCTGGAGCCAGGTATGGAGATTAAGAATCCTGCTAAAACGCTCTGCTCCATGACCGAGTGTGGGGATGGGCCCAGAGATAAAAACTGTCTTTCCAGTGTCCTTTAGAAGGTTAAAAAGCAGGTTAAAATCACTCTTGGTGACCTCAGATTTCCTCTTGGAGGTATTGTTTGAGCCCACATGCACAACTATCTTTGAGACAGAGGAGGAGAGGGAGGGAGTAGGTGGAGGAGTTTGTCCAGGATGACAGGAGCGGTGGCACCAGGAAAACAGTGTGTGATGGCGTTAAAAATCTGATGTACCTCGTTATTGAATCGCCAATAATCAAGCGTAGTGGCAGGGAGGAGAGGCGCGGAGGTGAGGAGGCGCCGAAGCCCCCAGCTCTCGGGCGCTCCACCTGCGCCGAGACAGGTGCAGATGGACCAGGTGGGGTGAGGGTGCTGGAAGGTCGGGAAGCCCAACTGAGCGCATCTGTCACAGATACTGAGGATGACAGACACTATTCACAGATGGAGGTCTGCTTGGTTCTTAACAAAGTTAGTCCTACATCTGTCACAGATACTGAAGACAGAAACTCTTCAGAGACAGAGATCTGCTTGGTACCTAATAAAGATAGTTTGAGGTCTGTCACAGAAACTGAGGACAGACACTCTTCACAGATGGAGATCTGCTTGGTACCTAACAAAGTTAGTCATAGGACTAACTTTGGTAGGATACTGAGGACAGACACTCTTCACAGACAGAGATCTGCTTGGTACCTAATGAAGATAGTCCTGCATCTGTCACAGATACTGAGGACACACACTCTTCACTGAAGAATATCTGCTTGGTAACTAATGAAGGTAGTCCAAAATTGAAGTAGTTCTTACTTTTCCCATGCTGAACATGGGAAAAGCACCGTGAGTCCTGGTGAGTACAGTGTCCTCCACACAGAAGTTAATGTAATCCGTTATACAGTCTGTGAGGTTGTCAATGTCCTCCCCGTGAGGATCACAGAACTCCTTCCACACAGTTGACTCAAAACAGTCCCTCAGAGCCTTTTCAGTCTCTTCAGACCATCTCTTAACTGCGCAGGTCACAGCTGGCTGCCTGTGGAAAAGTGGTTTCTACACGGGCTGGAGATAAACCAGGTTGTGGTCTGATCTCCACAGGGGAGGGAGGGGTGATGACTTGTATGCATCCTTGGTGTTTGCATACAGTAAGTCCAGTATTTTATTGTCTCTCGTATGGCAGGTGACATACTGGGCGAAAGTGGGCAAAGTGGAGGATGGAGAGGTGTGATTAAAGTCCCCAGAGATGAGGAGGAGGGCCTGAGGGTGTTTGGTCTGTAGCCAGCTGACTGCAGAGTGCAGGGTCTCACATGCAAAGGCTGATTATTACAGTTGGCCTGACACAGGCAGATTAATGCAGCACCATTCTTTAACAGTTACTATGGCAACGAGGGGGAGGAGGCAGAACATGTTCCTTTGATCTTCCCTTGCTGCTGATTGGACCTCTGGATCAAAGGACGTTCCTCTGGTGCTGCTTTGGTGATTCCATCAGTCCATATATGGACATAGCCTCTGATATGTCTATATAAGTAAGATCAGGATTGTGCAGACTTAATTCGACATCAGAGCAAGAACAATGAACAACACAGAGGCAAGTACACAGACCAACATTTTGGTCAACAAGGACCTACTCCGGCGTCCACCTGACATCCATGCAGTGGCTTAATCTAGAGGCTGGATCACTGGACCCGAGAACAAAACCCAAACTGACGGAGATGTGTTTGGAATTAATCGATGTTGCAGCAACACACATCTTTGAGCTCTTGCAGTGTGAGAGTGATGGTGCGAGCATTATGTTTGTGCCAAAGCACCAGGTGTCCAAGTGTCTTGGAGACATGGGCAGCATCATAGCACAGACATTGGCTGAGAAGATGGGTGTTAAGAGTGACATCCAGAGCTCGAGCACACAGATACTGACAGAGCTCAGAGTTGATGAGGTTACAGAGAAGGTGAACAACTAGCTCTCTAGCTTGGAGGAGTGTGAGAAAGCTTTTCCCCGGAGTGTGAGGATCATCGCACAACACATGTGGCAAGTACTTTGTAACATTATGCCCAGGATACCAAAGTCCATGAAATCCAGGAAAGTGACCCTGGTTAATGAGTTTGAATGCACTTCTAATGAGGAAGTCCTCCTCATTAGACGTGCATCTTGTTGCCAGTATAATACTGTAAAATTTAAAGCAACCCCTTTATAGTGTACCAAATGAAGAAAGTCCTACATCAGTCACAGATACTGAGGATGACAGACACTCTTCACTCTTAACAGATGGAGATCTGCTTGGTACCTACTGAAGATAGTCCTACATCTGTCACAGATACTGAGGATGACAGACACTCTTCGCAGATGGAGATCTGCTTGGAACCTAATGAAGATAGTCCTACATCTGTCACAGATACTAAGGACAAACACTCTTCACAGACAGAGATCTGCTTGGTAACTAATGAAGATAGTCCTACATCTGTCACAGATAATGACAACAGACACTCTTCACAGATGGAGATCTGCTTGGTACCTTTTGAAGATAGCCCTACATATGTCACAGATACTGAGGTTGACAGACACTTTTCATAAATGGAGATCTGCTTGGTACCTAATGAAGACCGCCTACATCAGTCACAGATACTGACAACAGACACTCTTTATTGACGGAGATCTGCTTGGTACCGAATAAAGATAGTCCTACATCTGTCACAGATAATGACAACAGACACTCTTTACTGATGGAGATCTGCTTGGTAACTAATGAAGGAAGTCAGACATATGTCACAGATACTAAGGACAGACACTCTTTACTGATGGAGATCTGCTTGGTAACTAATGAAGATAGTCCTACATATGTCACAGATACTGAGGATGACAGACAGTCTTCATAGATGGAGATCTGCTTGGTACCTAATGAAGATAGTCCTACATCAGTCACAGATACTGAGGATGACAGACACTCTTGACAGATGGAGATCTGCTTGGTACCTAAGGAAGATAGTCCTACATCTGTCACAGATACTGAGGATGACAGAAACTCTTCACTCTTAACAGACGGAGATCTGCTTGGTACCTATTGAAGATAGTCTTACATATGTCACAGATACGGAGGATAACTGAAACTCTTCACAGAAGGAGATCTGCTTGGTACCTACTGAAGATAGTCTTACATCTGTCACAGATACTGAGGATGACAGACACTCTTCACAGACGGAGATCTGCTTGGTACCTAACAAAGATAGTCCTACATCTGTCACAGATACTGAGAACAGACACTCTTCACAGACAGAGATCTGCTTGGTACCTAATGAAGATAGTCCTGACATATGTCACAGATACTGAGGATGACAGACACTCTTCACAGATGGAGATCTGCTTGGTACCTACTGAAGATAAGTCCTACATCTGTCACAGATACTGAGGATGACAGACACTCTTCACAGATGGAGTCTGCTTGGTACTAACAAAGATGGTCCTACATCTGTCACAGATAATGAGGATGACAGACACTCTTCACAGATGGAGATCTGCTTGGTAACTAATGAAGATGGTCCGACATACACAGATTGAACTCTTCACAGATGGAGTCTGCTTGGTTGTCCCAGTCCAAAATTGAATTAGTTCTTTACAGTTCCCATGCTGAACAGAATGGGAAAGCCGTTATACAGTCAGTCTGTCAGTGTCCTCCCGTCACGATCGAGATCCACACAGTTGTGCAAAACCTTCCCGTCAGAGCCCTTTCAGTCTCCCAGACATCCATCTCTCTTGCAGCCTTCCCGTCAAAAGCCTTTTGTGTCTCAAAGTGTTCTTCTACAAACTGTCCAGATTTTTATTGTCTCTCTGGAGAGGTGTGAGGGAGGGGGTGATGACATGTGCATCCTTGGTGGTACAATACAAACAGTCCCAGGGTGATGACTTGAGGGTGTGAGGGTGTTTGGGTGTTGTGGAAGTGGGCAAGTGGGTCTCTCGTGCATACTGGGTGAAAGTGGGCAAAGTGGAGGATGGAGAGGTGTGATTAAAGTCCCCAGAGACGAGGAGGATGGCCTGAGGGTGTTTGGTCTGTAGCCAGCTGACTGCAGAGTGCAGGGTCTCACATGCAAAGGCTGATTATTACAGTTGGTCTGACACAGGCAGACTAATGCAGCACCATTCTTTAACAGTTACTATGGCAACGAGGGGAGGAGGCAGAACATGTTCCTTTGATCTTCCCTTGCTGCTGATTGGACCTCTGGATCAAAGGACGTTCCTCTGGTGCTGCTTTGGTGATTCCATCAGTCCATATATGGACATAGACTCTGATATGTCTATATAAGTAAGATCAGGATTGTGCAGACTTAATTCAACATCAGAGCAAGAACAATGAACAACACAGAGGCAAGTACACAGACCAACATTTTGGTCAACAAGGACCTACTCAGGCGTCTGCCTGACATCCATACAGTGGCTTAATCTAGAGGCTGGATCACTGGACCGAGAACAAGACCCAAACTGACGGAGATGTGTTTGGAATTAATCGATATTGCAGCAACACACATCTTTGAGCTCTTGCAGTGTGAGAGTGATGGTGCGAGCATTATGTTTGTGCCAAAGGACCAGGTGTCCAAGTGTCTTGGAGACATGGGCAGCATCATACACTCTAAAACATTTCAAGTCACTTAAACTTGCAAATGAAATTTCACCTGCTGCCTTAAAAACGCAATTTAACCCAACAAGAGTTTTGTCTTTGTTTTAACTTGGAAATTTAAGTTTAAAAGTTGATTGTACTACATTGTTTTAGTTGACTCAACTCTGTTTTTGAAGTTGGCAAAGTTGATTCAACTTTCTGACTTGCTGTTTCAACTTATAACTTTGTGTTCAATCAAAAGTCTTTACACATTATCAATACAAGAAAACTGTTAATTACTTGTTTCAACTTATAACTTTGAGTTCAATCAAAGTCTTTACACATTATCAATATAAGAAAACTGTTAATTACTTGTTTCAACTTATAACTTTGAGTTCAATCAAAGTCTTTACACATTATCAATATAAGAAAACTGTTAATTACTTGTTTCAACTTATAACTGAGTTCAATCAAAAAGTCTTTACACATTATCAATATAAGAAAACTGTTAATTACTTGTTGTTTCAACTTATAACTTTGAGTTCAATCAAAGTCTTTACACATTATCAATATAAGAAAACTGTTAATTACTTGTTGTTTCAACTTATAACTGAGTTCAATCAAAAAGTCTTTACACATTATCAATATAAGAAAACTGTTAATCACTTGTTGTTTCAACTTATAACTTTGAGTTCGATCAAAGTCTTTACACATTATCAATATAAGAAAATTGTTAATTACTTGTTTCAAATTAAAAAGGCAAGATAAAACAAATAATATTATGAATATTAAATATCACCAGTACGACTACTTTTCTTAACTAGTTGAAAGAACACATATTTCAGCATTATTGAAACTCACTGTTCTGAGTTAAGACACCTTACTATTTTAAGTTTAAGGACTTAGATTTCAAATTTGCCTTGACTAATGGTATGTGAAATAAAACACAGAATTCTCACAAGTTGTCCAGAATCAACATTTAGTTGAAAACATGTCTGTAGCTCAAACATTGGGTTCTTGTACATCAACATGCTGCACAACTCGCTGCTAAGGAGAGAAGGGGAGTCTTAAACAATGACAAAAATACAACAGATTCATCAATAGGGATGGGAATTGGTAAGATTTTATCAATAGCAATGCTGTTAATGATCCTGCTAATCGATCCAATTCTTTAACAATTCCTCATCGATTCCAGCAAATTTTGCATGTAGACAAATGGTCTCATTTTCAGTGGTAATCAATTCCAAACATACATCACAGTATAGATAACTGCTTCTGCAAGTTGCTGGTGTTTCAACTCACTTAAGGTTGTGCAGTAGGTGTAATAAAAATTAAGCCACAATTCTGGCTTCTGAACCCTGTCAACAAAATAGAATTGATAAGGGAGTTGATTAGCAAAAAGATTAATGATATTGATTCTTTGAGGGAGCTGTTAACGATTCTCTACTGGAATTGGTTTTCGATTCCCATCCCTATTCATCAAAACCCCAATCTGAAGAATACTCAATACTGTGTGAAAAATATGCAGAGAGAGAGAGGAGAGGGCTAAATATTGTGTACCCAAAACACTTAACTGCACACACAATGAGTGGGGCAAAATGCAGAGAAAGATCTTCATCTTCTACATTAACTTGAAGATAATAGGCTCATCAGAACCTCAATATGGAGAAAAATGTACTGTGTGAACACCAAAAAAACATTTGTGTTAAAGGTGTACTCAGCGATCTTCTAATCTAATGCAGCAGTTGTGAAATTCACCGTATTTCTCCTCTCCATCCACAAGATGTCCCCACTGACAACATGTTGAAAAAAAAATCCAGTCTCAAGCCTTGACTCAGAATTTCAGCAGGTAAATACTGTGGCTTGGGCTGAGTTACCAAAACAAAGTAAACCCCCCCACATCCAGGGGGCGATCATACCCGTGTGCAGATCAGACAGAGGGGGGAGAGGGAGTAGTAGGTTGCGTAGCGCGCGCAGTTAGCGTAACAGAGAGATACAATAGTTGCGGTAGCAATGGCTGATAACAGCCCAAAAGAAAAAGCTCAGAGGATTCAGAAGTGAAAAAGATGGCCTACAACCATGAGAGAGCAAAGACCCGGGTCAACATTGGTGGTGCTTTCCCGCGGTGGAGGGAACTCCACGAATTGAAAGACCTGAAAATGGGCCAGCGGATGTCGCCGTCCGTCTGCTGGATAGGTAAGCTAAGCAACATTAGCTTTGTGGTGCTTCACATAACAGTAACAGCCGTCGGGCATACATCTTATTGTCTAATCTGCCAGAATGTACTGTTGTTGTGATGTTATCAATAATGGCAGTCGAGTTGTCTGACGAGTCAGGGTTTCCTTAGCTACGTCAGCTCGCAGTTTCTCTGACGTTTCCATGACGATGCACGTCCATCAGCTTTCAGGAGGCGGGTCTAAATTCGAATATAAACAAAGCCTCCACTCGTTTTCTCCCACATCGCTGACTACACCTTTAACTGAACACACAATGAGTCAATATGCAGAGAGAGGATGACAATGACACTCGAATAACTGGTTCATCAAAACCTCAAGATGAAGAAAAATGCTAAATATTGTGTACCCAAAAACACTTAACTGCACACACAATGAGTGGGGCAATATGCAGAGAGAAAGAGCTTCATCTTCTACATTAACTTGAAGATAACAGGCTCATCAAAACCTCAATATGGAGAAAAATATACTGTGTGAACACCAAAAAAAACATTTGTGTTAACTGAACACTTTCCGATCCTTTCTTTCTTTACTTGCGATACCTAAGCAGTTTATTTCTTAGTCCATGGACTCTTGCTGAGCATTGCTCTGGTTGAATGCTCATGATGACCCTCTGAAGGAACTCAAAGGTGTACCTCATTTTTCGCGGGTACTCAAGATTAAGGCAGTAGATTGTGCCCAGCAGCATTGCAAAGCCGGCGGGCACATCTCTGATGTTGTGTAGGATGATCTTCTCCTCTACTACCACAGCCACATTGAAGACTTCCAAAGGAAATGCATCCTGCAGGGGGCCTTCATGTCCAATCAGCAATCCAACTTCCATTCCTCCCATTATCACATCGAGGGTTTCACCATGAACCTAAGACATAGATAGATATGCATATGTTAACTGACATGTCAAGTTGACAAGTTCATTCATCACTGTCATTCTGATAAAGGCTATAAATGCTTTGAAGAGAGTGAGCAAGTAATGGGACTGACAAGTTGTGGTATCAATCAATGATAAATAAAAACTCCTACAAATGTATTAAAACATGTAGTAAACGTGAGTGAAAAATAATAAAACCCAATAATGTGAGAACTTGGCCAATAATGTGATAAAATGTCCTGACAATACTTGTAGGATCCAATAATATATTTCCAAAAACATAATACTGCCTGACAGTGTAGTTGATGTTTTAAGAATTTAATAATGTTGATGATTTTTCATTTTTTTCTTCTCATGAGCATCAAGAATGTTGCCTTACTCACATTTCAAACTAAATCTTAAGAGTTTATTTGTAAATTTAGTCTCTTACATCACACATTCTGATGACGTTGGAGGGATCATCTGAAATGTAATGCAGGGAGGCCAAGTAGGGCAGCTTTTCGTTGGTTTTGGTTTGTGTCCTACAAAACAAGGTTAAGAAGGTGAATGCAATACACAACAATCCTAATCTTAGTATTCTTTGAAAATATTTATCTATACAGTACCTACCTCTCTTTGAAGGCTATCCAGAATGCTGCTCAGGGCCGGCTTCTTCCCCGACGCAGCAGCTGATCTGTACAGTTGTAAAAGACCGGGCACAAAGGCATCGAGGCCACCCAGAAAGGACTCCAGCAGGTCTTTGGCCACTATTCTGCGAAACTCTGCAATTAACTGAAGCAAACAGAAAACAAAAATATACAGAGAAGAAGGCATGAGTTAGAGAAAAATAAGAGCACTATAGTGCTTTAGGAACAGAAATAAATATTTCTACAAAGAGTACATGCTTGATCACTTTATCAGTTCTCAAATAAAATATAGGAATACTATGCTGTACTCAGTTGGTGAAGAGTTACCTGTCGCTCACTAAACAAGGCAGGCCATCTGTCCATGACAGCAGAGATGAGCGGTTCATCCCCAATTATCTCTTGTCTTCTCTTTGAGAATGTTGCAGTCATTAATTCATCCAAGACCTGTAGATCTGGATCTCTCTTCTGCACCTCTAGAAGCATGGTCTTGCAATCCTCCTCTGATTTAACTGCAGTTTGTCCCTCAGGTGGCTGTGGTAAGTAGTGGATCTCTCCCTTTTTTGACTTCTTGGCCCGGTTGGCATTTCTTTGCCCTCTTTTCCTTTTATTTACAACAACTTCAGGACATCCAGCTGCCATCATCCTCTGGCGATAATTGCCCATCTTGAATACCAAGCTGAATTTCCAGCAATACCATCCCTGACCCGACCCTGGCTCCCGGAGGCAAGGGTGCTTGACAACAAGAGCTTTGGCTACACTTTCTAGGTTGACTTTAGTTGGATAGGGAGTGATTTTGGTTACACAATCAGCCAGTCTGTCCAGTATTTCACTCTTCACACTCTTTGAGATAACCATAACAGTGCCATCGTTGGCATAGGCATCATTTGCTGCTCTCAGTTGAAACTCAACATCATGGGAGAATTCTGGAATAACAAATGGATCTGGCCAATCTGTTAAATCACCACTACTGCCTGGACTGGGATTAGCAGTAGGACTGCTTAGCGGACTCTGGGAACTGAGGCTTGCGGTATCTAATGTCGAATCAGAGAGTGGTTCAGAGAACGTGAACAGAACTTTCAGTGTAGCTCGTTCGGTTGGTAGGTCCTTGATGTCTGTTAAATTGCAGAGCTCATTCTCAAAGTCCGGATCTTCAAACTGCAAAAGGAAGTTCCCTCTGAGGCCCAGAGTGTTGCGAAGTACTGAACATAGCTCATCTACGGATGGGGGAACAACCTGTAGAGTAACACGCCTTATTTCCTGAGGTGACACAATGACTCGGAGAAGCATCGCTGATGTGCCACCAGTAACTGAAACACAGAGCACAAACAAGAAAATCAATTCATAAAAAGTAGAAACACTTAATCTAAAGTCATTTGTGGATAAAAGTTGAACAGTAGACACGTCACATTTCACTGAAATCACTGACTTCACACATCACTGACATCACTGACTTCACACATCAATGACATCACTGACATCACACATCACTGACATCACTGACTTGACACATCACTGACATCACTGACTTCACACATCACTGACATCACTGACTTGACACATCACTGACATCACTGACTTCATACATCACTGACATCACTGACTTCACACATCACTGACATGACTGACTTCACACATCACTGGCATCACACATCACTGACATCACACATCAATGACATCACTGACTTCACACATCATTGAAATCACTGACTTCACACATCACTGACATCACACATCACTGACATCACTGACTTCACACATCACTGACATCACTGACTTCACACATCACTGACATCACTGACTTCACACATCAATGAAATCACTGACTTCACACATCACTGACATCACACATCACTGACATCACTGACTTCACACATCACTGACATCACTGACTTCACACATCACTGACATCAATGACTTCACACATTACTGACATCAATGACTTCACACATTACTGACTTGACACATCACTGACATCACACATCAATGACATCACTGACTTCACACATCACTGACATCACTGACTTCACACATCACTGACATCACTGACTTCACACATCACTGACATCACTGACTTCACACATCACTGACATCACTGACTTCACACATCACTGACATCACTGACTTCACACATCAATGACATCACACATCACTGACATCACTGACTTCAAACATCAATGACATCACACATCACTGACATCACTGACTTCACACATCAATGACATCACACATCACTGACATCACACATCACTGATCAATGAAATCACTGACTTCACACATCAATGACATCACTGACTTCACACATCACTGACATCACTGACTTGACACATCACTGACATCACTGACTTGACACATCACTGACATCACTGAGTTGACACATCAGTGATATCACTGACATCAAACATCACTGACATCACACATCAATGACATCACTGACTTCACACATCAATGACATCACTGACATCACACATCAATGAAATCACTGACTTCACACATCACTGACATCACTGACTTCACACATCAATGACATCACACATCACTGACATCACTGACTTCACACATCAATGACATCACTGACTTCACACATCACTGACATCACTGACTTCACACATCACTGACATCACTGACTTCACACATCAATGACATCACTGACTTCACACATCAATGACATCACTGACTTCACACATCAATGACATCACTGACATCACACATCACTGACATCACTGACTTCACACATCACTGACATCACACATCACTGACATCACTGACTTCACACATCACTGACATCACTGACTTCACACATCACTGACATCACTGACTTCACACATCACTGACATCACTGACTTCACACATCACTGACATGACTGACTTCACACATCACTGGCATCACACATCACTGACATCACACATCAATGACATCACTGACTTCACACATCAATGAAATCACTGACTTCACACATCACTGACATCACACATCACTGACATCACTGACTTGACACATCACTGACATCACTGACTTCACACATCACTGACATCACTGACTTCACACATCACTGACATCACTGACTTCACACATCACTGACATCAATGACTTCACACATTACTGACATCAATGACTTCACACATTACTGACTTGACACATCACTGACATCACACATCAATGACATCACTGACTTCACACATCACTGACATCACTGACTTCACACATCACTGACATCACTGACTTCACACATCAATGACATCACTGACTTCACACATCACTGACATCACACATCACTGACATCACTGACTTCACACATCACTGACATCACACATCACTGACATCACTGACTTCACACATCAATGACATCACTGACTTCACACATCACTGACATCACTGACTTCACACATCACTGACATCACACATCACTGACATCACTGACTTCACACATCACTGACATCACACATCACTGACATCACTGACTTCAAACATCAATGACATCACACATCACTGAAATCACTGACTTGACACATCACTGACATCACTGACTTGACACATCACTGACATCACTGACTTGACACATCACTGACATCACTGACATCACACATCACTGACATCACTGACTTGACACATCACTGACATCACTGACATCACTGACATCACACATCACTGACATCACACATCAATGACATCACTGACTTCACACATCAATGACATCACACATCACTGACTTCACATATCAATGACATCACTGACTTGACACATCACTGACATCACTGACTTCACACATCACTGACTTCACACATCAATGACATCACTGACTTCACACATCACTGACATCACTGACTTCACACATCACTGACTTCACACATCACTGACATCACACATCACTGACATCACATAGCATCACTGGACATTTCACATCACTGAATCACATAGCATTGTGAGATCTTGTGTGACAACAGTCAAACAAACATATTACAAGTATTAAACATTACCATTGGCCAAGTAAAGCAGATGATGATTGGATGATTAAGCACAGAGGAAAAGATGAATTGGACAAATAAGAAGTAATATACATTAATGTATGTCATTAATATATGATTATTGTAACTGTAACAGGTCAAAAGGTAGCTTTTAAAATTTCCAGCATTATTTTAATTGAAGACTAAATACATATTAAACTGAAATGTGAATCGATTTCAGACCTTGTAATATCGAATTGATCCAGAAAACCTGAATCAATACCCGGCCCTAGTGTCTGGACCAGGGGTCGGCAACCTTTCCAATCAAAAGAGCCATTTTGCCCGCCACTCCTACCAAAAAAATCTGTCTGGAGCCACAAAACACATTTGAACTTTAAAATGACAACAGCGGTACCTGCTGACTACATTATAATGACATTATAATGAGATTAGATCTATAAGCAAACTGCTTTACCACCTGACATGACTGCTCTATAATGGGTCATGTAGTTTTGTTGCTTTAACTTGACATTAGTGTTAGTAATTCATTTAGAACCAAAATGACAACAATGGTGTGTTTACTTTGATTTTCAGGTTTTTCAACAAAAATAACCATCTATTAATATTAGCCCTGTTAACACTGTTATTTTCATTTTTTATTTTGCTTTGTTGTTGCTCTGTTTTTTATCCCACGGGATCCAGTTTAACTTTCAGTTTAGAAATCCTAAATATTTATTTGACATCATCAGGTGAGATGGGGGTCAGAAGGTCTTCCCCTCACATTTTAAATTTAAATCATTTCTTTCCTGCATTCAGATCATTATTATGCACAATTTTATCATAATCATGAAGTAATCTTGTGATTGTTGAGGTGCTTTTCGACATCTTATCAGTGTTTTAGAAGCTTATACCACATAATTACTCAATATTTAGTTTCATGCCTATTTTGATGTGTCATAGAAAGAAATTGTCGGATATACATATAACACAGTTACTCACACACCTGAGTCTGTAGTTAGTGAATGAGAGATCATGTGAGGGGGAGAGACTGACCGACTGCAATCATAACGCAGAAATGGTAATAAAAAAACATCCACCTGATATCTTTGTGTAAAAATCCCCCACTTCAACAACGCCGTCACAGTCGCCCTGAATTATCGTCTCCCCGTGTCTCTCGTCTTTTCCAAAACTTTGTCGCCGACATGCCTCCGTTTAAGAAGTTTAAATCCCTTCACAGCAGCAGTTGAAAGTATGAGAGTTCATCAAAACATCTTCATCAGAACTTAAAATGAACATCAAGTGAGCTCACAGCTAAAGATGCAGCAGCATCCTACTCTCACTCCGACCTGCTGCAGGTCACGCAGAGGTCATGGGAGGTGCACACATGACGCAAAGTTAGCGATGTAAAAACCAAGAAATTGTCATAAAAAGAAAAAAGGCAGATGGTGCTTAAACATGCAGAAATAACACCAATTAATTAGAGTTCAATGCAAGTAAAAGAAGAAGTTTTTTGCTCTTCTGTCCTCTGAGTCCAGAGAGCCACTGGCGAGGGGCAAAAGAGCATCTTGACTCCAGAGCCGCAGGTTGCCTACCCCTGGTCTGGACGTTTGCATCACTTTTGTGTATGTGGAAATACATCCGTTGTGTTCTTTGCATGTTTTTCTAAATGCTGCATGTGTTGTCAAGTTGATGGAAATGTTTTCATAATTTCCTTGTGTTTTGTCTTTTTACATGTGTTTTCATAATGTGTTGTGGCGTGAGCTCTCAGAACCACCATACTTTTTCTCTATAAATTTGTAAAAACAAACAAACAAAAAATCCTTGCAAGTCTCCCGCACCTAACTTGTGACTCAGCTGGAGATGAGAGATATATCAAATAGTTTTATAGACATCATGTGCATATGTATATATGACCTATAAAGTAAATGTCACTACACTGCTCAAGCTGGTTCTATCTGTTACGAGGTCCGAAGAATGAGTGTGTGTTTGACATTACCTTACTGTAACATGAATGTCCTTGGAGTGATGAGTAGCTTTCCTTCAACAGGGTATGCTGCAAGAGGGTTGTAGTCATTCAGTTCGTCAGGATCAACAACCAAAGTTGCTGCAGGGTCCCTTTGGCCAAGTTGGTAACACCTTAGGCGGCTCCAGGAAGCTCACTGCGAATAGTGCCATAATGAATGAGATGCAGCCATCCACCACACAGATCTCCAATACTCTCCCAAAGTCAGGTAGTCCACATGTCTGTCCAACTGAGAGCACCATTCCTTTAGAATACTTTGTCCCCTTTACATAGACAATGGGGGTGAGAGAAACAGAGTCCAGACCTTCAAACTTATTCCATATTGCTTCTCTGATGGCAGCATCTAAGATGCCCACAGACACAACTGATACTCGTCCAGTCTCAATGTTTGGCTTGAAAATAGTTGGCATCTCCAAATAATATGAAAGCATAAGTTGATGTCTTGTGGCCAAAGTTAGAAGAATATTTTTGAAGTTGCCAATGTTGTGAACCACTTTTTTAAAGAATGAATGTTTGGCCTCGAATCGTATGGTCCAAAACTCAAACAATGGTCCAAATTTCTTGATAAGAATGGGGTAATGTTCAAGATAATGATGTTTTGGACGTAATTTAGTACCAGGAAACACTTCTAAAAGCAACTGTCTGTGATCAGAGATTTTGGCTTGAAGGTAGCACAGGGTTTCCGTTGTGAAGGATGGGCTTGATAACAGTTCCACAATGTCTTTCAGTTCAAGGACCACAGACCAAGTCTTTTCATTCTCTGGAATATGGTGGCCAATCAACAGTGGGAGAAATCTCAGAAGGGCCCAGTTCTCATGTCCGTTTCCACCGATAGTTCCTTTTTTGAGAAGTTTGTTTGTAGTGTCTGAGGTCTGTTAGTTTTGTCAGAAAACTGAAAAGGAAATGATGCTATTCTATCATTAAGGTAATTCAATGTGAAATACTTTTTAGCTATCAAATCTGAAAGACATAAACAGAGTTCCACGGGTACAATTCCCTCCAATACATCGTGCAAAAAATCAGGTGGAAACCCTTTCGCAGGATGAAAGTGAGTAAGTCTATTTAAAGGACAGTCTCTCTTCAAGCCATCAACACATGAGGCATCAGTTGTGCTAAGTACATTAATGGCTTCATCAAACAGTTCGGGTGTTCTCAAAATAAATGCCCCACTTCTTACATCATGCTGCTGAATATCCTTAAGGCTAGCCAAACAAAATCTACAAAATTTCTCAACACTAAAAGACTCTTGGAAACCTGCTAGGGAGTGTGCTCCCAAGTTATCTGCTGAGACATATATAACAGTACCTTTGATACAAGACCCAAGTTTCTTTACAAAAACACCAGTTTTCTCTAAATGCTGCAGATCTCTAATCAGAGGCTCCAGAACTTTGCTGTAACCATATTGTTTTACATGTACAGTTTTGCACAATGCAGCAAGATAAATTGATGACAATGTTGATCTAAGTCTTATGGGTAAGTTGACTATCACCCAGTATATACCACAGACTTTGTGCTTCTTTTTTGAAGTCCCCAAAGGATTACAAATTTCAAAGTCATCAATGTATAAGCCAAGAGCTATGCCTGATTCTTCAGAGAGAAGCTTGTTTTCTTTAAAGTGTTCGCTATCTTGAAATGAACGATAACGACCTTCCTGTTCATCAGCTCCCTGTAATGTTTCCAGAATCTCACTTCTTCCCAACAACTTACTTAACAAATCTAAAATAGGGACATACACAAATTAATGATTTTTTTCTTCTGCATTTAGCACATACTCAACTGGTTCAACAACTGTAAAGTTCTTTCTGTAAAATGACTGCCTTTTACGCTCTGTGCCCAAACACCCTGCCCTTGACAGAAATTTGAGTGGGTTCAAAGACTGAATTTCATCAGACAATGATGTTACAACAGAGGCATCAGCTGCACAATTATTTTCCTTCAAAACATTCTCTATAATTTTCTTGATATTTTTATAAGCAAAGTCTCCAATGTCAAATAATTCATCAATTACTTCCTGTAGTGCAGAATTTGACACGTGTAGGACTGTTTGCATATGAAGAAATAAAGATGCCAACTGACGTTTAATAGCCTCACCATTTTCAATGCCATGGTCAGGTTCATCTTCAGGCTCAGCTATTGAATCATGTGAAGCTGATGCCTCAGTATCATATCTAAATCCCTCTTCTAGAACTGCATTTGTAAGTGCATGGTGTCCAAAAAGCTCAGGTCTTAAATTATTAAGGGTGGAAAACCTGTGATAGCGGCTTCTATGAGCAGTAAATGTTGACAGTACACTGGACTTGAAAGAGCAATCTGCAAATGGACATTTAACTGTTTCCTTGTTCCTCAAATGAATCTTGAGATGAGAAAAGTATTTGTTAATGTTACTAGGCTCTGAGAATGTATACAAATCACAGCATACCTTGGTCACAATTTTGTGATGTCTTTGTACATGTTCTTTCAAATGGTTTTTGAGTTCAGCTTGGGTTTGAAATGTGTTAGAACAGTCTTCATAAATACAGGAAAGACCCGAACACCTCCGATAATGTCCGTGACGCTCTTTGTAATGCTGCAGTATTCTTCCTTGCCCATTGGAGGAGAATGCACAAAACTTACATTTCCACTTCATGAACTGTATGCCCTTGTTGATTTCTGTGAACAGAAGAAAAAAAAACAAAAATGAACTGCATATTCAAAAAAAAAATGAAACCACAGTAATAAATCTAGTTCCTAAACTCTTAAATTGTTTAAGTTTTCAAAATGTGAGCACGGAGAACATATTCACGTCTTTACTGACAACACCCTGCCAACACACAGTGCGGCCGGGGACAGAATGGCGCGCGAGCTGAAGCCCTCCCGCTTCACTTCCAGAGGTATATTCCTCCGCACCGGTCTAAAGCACCTCGGGACGGAGAGTTTCCAAATAGCCTTTCCCTTTTCATGATTTTTTCTTTTGAAAAGCGTTTTGAATATGCAAATCGACTGACCCTTCAATGTGCAAATCGACGACCACCGTACTTTTCGGAATTGCAGGGTCTTTTCTTGCTTTAAAAGAGAGAAACCTCGCCATTGCTGATCGTTCGAAAAGGCGGGGTGTAACCGCCGACATTATGCTTGGGCACAAATTGGCTAACGTAAGCTAACTTCTGTTAAACGAAGGGTGGGGAACTCGGTGAATAACCTCAGCGGCACATGAAATAAACAACGAATATTACGGTTACATTCAAATAACACACCAGTCGGTTAGATATATAACATTTAAACGTTATAACAGAAGTGTGGCCAATTTAATGTGTCCACTGTAGTGGTGCAGGGCAGGTTATTGTTAGTTTATCAATGCCAATGCCATGAATTTAGCTTTTTCAAGCTATTAAAAATCACAACCGACATAGTCAATGTATGTTTCTGCACCCACGGTTAACGGTAAAGTAGTTAACTAGAGATTTCTAAACTCACCTTTTCCTGTTCAGTCCACCTTGCCGCCCTCTCCGGTCTCGAGTGCCGAGTTAAGCCAGTGTTGTATTGGTCCGCCTGCCTTGACAGAACGTTGTCAGCGAAGCAGTCTCGTTCCGCCGGTGGAAGTAGTCCTTTCTTGTTCGCTGCAATACGTGCATATTTTGAATGGCTTTCGACGTGTGACCTGTCTGCAGTGTTTAAATGATTACTCCCATGCTTCAATCTCGCCTTCGCGTTGCGTTTTGTCCGAAAACGGAAAGTTTTGAAAAAAACGGGCTCCAGAGTGTTAAAGTTTGAATCCGCTCTCCATGCAGCGTGTACACGGTATCGGGCGTCTCAACACTGGCGTCCACGGCATGCGCAGTGCTCTTTACATGAAGGCCGCTCCGTCTGCAGAAGCGTGTGAGCCTCTTGCCGTTGCTCGGTTTGTTATCCAGTCAAAACTATCCAGATAGATTTAGTTTTTGAACTGATTTGTTGTCCAGAAAATAAACTCCTGTATCTCTGTGCGTCTATTCGCCATTGTTGTTTGTGAAAAGTTTTTCTTCTTCGTTCGTGTGTTGTAGCAGTGCTGCCTCTCTGCAGACCTACACTGCCATCTACTGAGCCGGCATGTACACTACAGCGGATTAACTTCGTCTTGTATGAGCATGAAGAATTTGAAAACGGAATGAAAGGAAACATCTTTGCGTCTTTAAGACATGAGTTTCAATTTAACGTAGCCTTAGTTAAGACATTTTAAATAAAATGCCACTGCAAGTCACAGTTAAGATTTTTTCCTCCTTTTTGCCCCCAACTGATGACTTACAAACTCAAGTTCAATCAACACATATTAGTCAAAATTAGTCAACTTAATGAAAAACTGTAAGTTTTACTTTCCCTCCTTTTTCCTCTCCTTTTTTTTTTAAAATGATGACTTACAAACGCAAGTTAAATCAACAAGTACAAATCTGTAAAAAATTCTCAAATAGTCAACACGATGAATAAATGTAAGTATAGCTTTATAAAACTTGTAAAGTTGAGTCTAAAATCCCAAACTTGTAAGAGGTCTTTGTGTGAAATAGAGGTAGCAAGTGGACATAACTAAACAAGGCTGCAATGTTTTAGAGTGTACATCTGTCAAAGATACTGAGGATGACAGATACAGTTCTGAGCGGAGATCTGCTTGGTACCTAACAAAGTTAGTCATAGGTCTTACTTTGTTAGGATACTGAGGACAGACAGTCTTCACAGACGGAGGTCTGCTTGGTACCTAACAAAGTTAGTCCTACACCTGTCACAGATGCTGAGGATGACTGACACTCCTCACAGATGGAGATCTGCTTGGTACCTAATGAAGATAGTCCCACATCTTTACAGATACTGAGGACATACACTCTTCACTGAAGAATGTCTGCTTGGTAACTAATGAAGGGAGTCCAAAATTGAATTAGTTCTTTCTTTTCCCATGCTGAACATGGGAAAAAAAAAAAAAGCACCGTACAGTCCTGGTGAGTACAGTGTCCTCCACACAGAAGTTAATGTAATCCATTATACAGTCTGTGAGGTTGTCGATGTCCTCCCCGTGAGGATCACAGAACTCCTTCCACACAGTTGACTCAAAACAGTCCCTCAGAGCCTCTTCAGTCTCCTCAGACCATCTCTTAACTGCTTGGTCACAGCTGGCTGCCTGTGGAAAAGTGGTTTGTACACGGGCTGGAGATAAACCAGGTTGTGGTCTGATCTCCACAGGGGAGGGAGGGGTGATGACTTGTATGCATCCTTGGTGTTTGCATACAGTAAGTCCAGTATTTTATTGTCTCTGGTGTGGCAGGTGACATACTGGGTGAAAGTGGGCAAAGTGGAGGATGGAGAGGTGTGATTAAAGTCCCCAGAGATGAGGAGGAGGGCCTGAGGGTGTTTGGTCTATAGCCAGCTGACTGCAGAGTGCAGGGTCTCACATGCAAAGGCTGATTATTACAGTTGGCCTGACACAGGCAGACTAATGCAGCACCATTCTTTAACAGTTACTATGGCAACAAGGGGGAGGAGGCAGAACATGTTCCTTTGATCTTCCCTTGCTGCTGATTGGACCTCTGGATCAAAGGACGTTCCTCTGGTGCTGCTTTGGTGATTCCATCAGTCCATATATGGACATAGACTTTGATATGTCTATATAAGTAAGATCAGGATTGTGCAGACTTAATTCGACATCAGAGCAAGAACAATGAACAACACAGAGGCAAGTACACAGACCAACATTTTGGTCAACAAGGACCTACTCAGGCGTCTGCCTGACATCCATACAGTGGCTTAATCTAGAGGCTGGATCACTGGACCCGAGAACAAAACCCAAACTGACGGAGATGTGTTTGGAATTAATCCATGTTGCAGCAACACACATCTTTGAGCTCTTGCAGTGTGAGAGTGATGGTGCGAGCATTATGTTTGTGCCAAAGGACCAGGTGTCTAAGTGTCTTGGAGACATGGGCAGCATCATAGCACAGACATTGGCTGAGAAGATGGGTGTTAAGGGTGACATCCAGAGCTCGAGCACACAGATACTGACAGAGCTCATAGTTGATGAGGTTACAGAGAAGGTGAACAACTAGCTCTCTAGCTTGGAGGAGTGTGAGAAAGCTTTTCCCCGGAGTGTGAGGATCATCGCACAAAACATGTGGCAAGTACTTTGTAACATTATGCCCAGGATACCAAAGTCCATGAAATCCAGGAAAGTGACCCTGGTTAAAGAGTTTGAATGCACTTCTAATGAGGAAGTCCTCCTCATTAGACGTGTATCTTGTTGCCAGAATAATAATACTGTAAAATTCAAAGCAACCCTTTTATAGTGTACCAAATGAAGAAAGTCCTACGTCTGTCACAGATACTGAGGACAGACACTCTTCTAAGCGAGGTCTGTTTGGTACCTAATGAAGATAGTCCTACATCTGTCACAGATACTGAGGATGACTGAAACTCTTCACAGGCGAGGTCCGCTTGGTACCTAATGAAGATAGTCCTACATCTGTCACAGATACTGAGGATGATGGACACTCTTCACTCTTCACAGGCGGAGATCTGCTTGGTAACTAATGAATATAAGCCGACATATGTCACAGATACTGAGGATGACAGACATTCTTCACAGGCGGAGATCTGCTTTTTACCTAATGAAGATAGTCCAACATCTGTCACAGATACTAAGGACAGACACTCTTCACAGATGGAGATCTGCCTGGTAACTAATGAAGATAGTCCTACATCTGTCACAGATACTGAGGACAGACATTCTTCACAGACAGAGATCTGCTTGGTACCTAATGAAGATAGTCCTGCATCTGTCACAGATTCTGAGGATGACAGACACTCTTTATAGGACGGAGGTCTGCTTGGTACCTCTGTCACAGAAACTGAGGACACACACTCTTCACTGAAGAATATCTGCTTGGTAACTAATGAAGGTAGTCCAAAATTGAATTAGTTCTTTCTTTTCCCATGCTGAACATGGAAAAAGCACCGTACAGTCCTGGTGAGTACAGTGTCCTCCACACAGAAGTTAATGTAATCCGTTATACAGTCTGTGAGGTTGTCAATGTCCTCCCCGTGAGGATCACAGAACTCCTTCCACACAGTTGACTCAAAACCTTCCAGTCAGAGCCTTTTCAGTCTCCTCAGACCATCTCTTAACTTTCTGGTCACAGCTGGCTGCCTGTGGAAAAGTGGTTTGTCCACGGGCTGGAGATAAACCAGGTTGTGGTCTGATCTCCACAGGGGAGGGAGGGGTGATGACTTGTATGCATCCTTGGTGTTTGCATACAGTAAGTCCAGTATTTTATTGTCTCTCGTATGGCAGTTGACATACTGGGCGAAAGTGGGCAAAGTGGAGGATGGAGAGGTGTGATTAAAGTCCCCAGAGATGAGGAGGAGGGCCTGAGGGTGTTTGGTCTGTAGCCAGCTGACTGCAGAGTGCAGGGTCTCACATGCAAAGGCTGATTATTACAGTTGGCCTGACACAGGCAGACTAATGCAGCACCATTCTTTAACAATTACTATGGCAACGAGGGAGGAGGCAGAACATGTTCCTTTGATCTTCCTTTGCTGCTGATTGGACCTCTGGATCAAGGGACGTTCCTCTGGTGCTGCTTTGGTGATTCCATCAGTCCATATATGGACATAGACTCTGATATGTCTATATAAGTAAGATCAGGATTGTGCAGACTTAATTCGACATCAGAGCAAGAACAATGAACAACACAGAGGCAAGTACACAGACCAACATTTTGGTCAACAAGGACCTACTCAGGCGTCTGCCTGACATCCATACAGTGGCTTAATCTAGAGGCTGGATCACTGGACCCGAGAACAAAACCCAAACTGACGGAGATGTGTTTGGAATTAATCGATGTTGCAGCAACACACATCTTTGAGCTCTTGCAGTGTGAGAGTGATGGTGCGAGCATTATGTTTGTGCCACAGGACCAGGTGTCCAAGTGTCTTGGAGACATGGGCAGCATCATAGCACAGACATTGGCTGAGAAGATGGGTGTTAAGGGTGACATCCAGAGCTGGAGCACACAGATACTGACAGAGCTCATAGTTGATGAGGTTACAGAGAAGGTGAACAACGAGCTCTCTAGCTTGGAGGAGTGTGAGAAAGCTTTTCCCCGGAGTGTGAGGATCATCGCACAACACATGTGGCAAGTACTTTGTAACATTATGCCCAGGATACACTGTAAACCCAGATTTTGATTCAACTCAAAGAGATTTAGTTCATATTACCTAAATGTGTCTAATTTATTGACATTACTTATTTATTCTGATTGAACCGAACTTTTTCATGTCTTTTCTTATTGTAATTGTGTTTTTAAGTTGAATCAGTGGTTTCTACTCAAACAAACTGAGTTTATATTACTTAAACATGTATCATTTATATTCACTAATTAAGAATTCTGAGTTAATTGTCCTTTTTAATGGGCTATCTTATTGTAATTATGTGTTTGAGCTCAAACAACTCAAGATCATCAAGTTTTGTCTGTTACTAATGGCAACGTGACGTCACCAATGCACCCGCCTAAAATCTAGTTGAGACCAATGAGTGGCATTGATGAGCGGTGAACTGTGAGAGACGGAGCCTAGACGGAGCAGAACATTTTCGACGTGACATTCTAGCAGACAAGTTGTTTGACCGACATCTCAAGTCTTCGTGTGCTCGGCCACGGACCAGCGAACGTCCTGGTGAGTTTATGCAGACCCCAGCTGCCTTGCCAAAGCGATTCTATTGTGTGACACCGAGTAACGTTACGAGTGCGCGGAGTCCTCCCGCCCATAAAGTTAAGCTTTGCGCCGACGTGTTCGGCCGGCGGACAGTTCGAGTCCGCCGCCGTGTCTATGTAAGCATACACGGGGTGACACAATAGACTGCTTGGGAAGTCGTCACTTATACATGCTTTTAAAATAATGCTAAGCTGATATGTTCACTTGATTCAGGAACTTCTTTGCTCTTTCTTCCAGACAGCAATAGTTCAGCTAAGGTGAAGCAGGTAGCTACAGGCCTGCACATATTCTGGTAAGTTGCACACAAGCTCACATTATTAGTTAGCAAATTAGCTCTAATTTCTTGATTTATTTGTATTAATTTTTTGTTAGTTTGCTATTTGTCCAATTCTTAGCTGTTATGCCTCTTCAGTGTTTTGTTATTTAGCTGATGTTGGCTATAGTTTTCCTTTTAAAACCCAATATCAAATAGTTTTTTTCAGAAGCTTTACACTGTTAAATAGCTGTCATTTTCCTTAGATGTAACTAGCTGGCTGAAAATGGAGTGGAAGTGTAAATATTGTGGTTTTATTAGTGGAAAGAGGGCACAGCTATTTAAACACTACCGGTTAAAACATGCAAGTTACACAAGGACAGTTCCATTTCCTTGTTTGCACCAAGATTGTTTGTGCACATTCAAGACTTTAAACAGCCTTAAAGCACATCTATCTCGTCTTCACTCTAAAACTCATGAGGAACAAGCAGAGGAAAATGGAGCTGTCAAATTCTGTTGTCAGTTGTGTGATTTCATTGAGCCCTGCTCTGAAACTGATTTTTTCACCCACGTTGTACAGGCACTTGAAAGTTAACCAAAAGGTTCAGTGTCCATATGCAGGCTGTAGATTTGAGAGCAGTGTGTATTCAACTTTCAATGCACATAAAAGTAAAGCACATAGAGAAGACAACTGGAAGATGTTCAAGAATGACATAGTTAATGTGGACATAAGTGATGAAAACAACGACAGTGACATTGCAGATGAGCAAATGCCAACTGAAAACACAGGGAGATTGATGATGTCAGTGAAGAAGCATGTGAGATAGATCTTCATGATTTAGAAAACCAGTTGGAGCACAACTTAGCTGCACTTTTTTTAAAAATGCAGACTATCCTCCATATACCTGAGCGCTCTGTACAGGAAGTTATTAAACAGCTTTGTGATATACATTTGTTGTCAGAGCCACTTCTGCATCATAAGGTGAAGATGATTCTTAGGGAATATGATTCTGAGATAGATGAGTCCATTGTGAAACAGGTGAGCAGTGCTGTCTCAGAGACAAACGTAATGACAAAATTTTGTGGCAAGGATGGTTCCTTGGCAACCACAAAAAAGAGAGCATCGTATGTGTCTAAAGAGTTTCCGCTGGTAATGCCTGTAGAGTACGTAGTTGACAAAGATATGAAATCAGTTGTATATGTGCCCATACAGCAAATGCTGCAGAAGTTGCTGAGCAAGACAGATGTGTTAGATAAAGTAATGTCTGGAGAAATACATGTTCCAAATGAATACAAAACTCATGTGGATGCTTTATACTTCAGAGAAAATGGCCTTCTTACTAATGATGAGTTCACAATTGCCATCGGGCTATACATTGATGACTTTGAAGTCGCAAATCCATTAGGAACATCAAAAAAGAAGCATAAGATGTGTGCTGTGTACTGGGTGATTGCCAATATGCCAGCAAAATATAGAGCATCACTCAACTCCATCCAACTTGCTCTTATATGCAACACAACCACTGTAAAAGAATGTGGTTATGCTAAAGTGCTGGACCCACTTATCCATGATCTGATGTCACTAGAAAAAGATGGTGTTTACATAGAGGCCTTAGGTGAAAGTGTGAAAGGGACTATTTTGTATGTAGCTGCTGACAACCTTGGTGCTCATGCATTGGCAGGGTTCTATGAGAGCTTCTCTGTTGATAAGTTCTGCAGAGTCTGCATGGCCAGTAGAGGTGACATTCAAGAACAAGAGAGTGCAGCTCTGGTGCCTTTGAGCTTAGAGACAAAGACAGGCATGACAGACAAGTGCAGGAAGTGACTGTAAACCCAGAACTGGCTAGGACATACGGTGTGAAGAAACAGTGCCCTTTGACTGCAAAACTGGAGCACTTTCATGTTGTTAAAGGTTACCCTCCTGACCTCATGCATGATCTTCTGAGGGCATAGTCCCCCTAGAGTTGTCTTTGTGCCTTTCAAACCTGATTTCCAGGGGATATTTTAGTCTAGAAACACTGAATCAGGCTATCAGGTCCTTTACATACACCTTTACTGACAAAACTGACCAGCCACAGCCTATTACAAAAGACTTCTCCTCAAAAGGCACAATCAGGGGAAATGCACATGAGAACTGGTGCCTGATTAGGCTTCTTCCATTTCTTGTTGGTCAGTATGTTCCTCTGGGGGAAAAGGCATGGGAAGTTCTCATGCTTGTCAAAGACATTGTGGAGTTAGTAATTGCCCCCAGGTTTACTGAAGAGACACTCCACTTCCTAGAGTGCAAGTTAGCAGAACACAGAGAACTACTGCAGTCAACATTCCCAGAGTTCAGATTACGACCAAAACACCACTTCATTGAACATTACCCTCAACTTATTAAGGCTTTTGGTCCACTTTGTGATGTCTGGACTATGCGCTTTGAAGGCAAGCACAAATTTTTCAAAAAGGTTATCCGTGATGCTCAGAACTACAGAAATGTAGCCCTTACACTTGCTGTTAAACACCAGAAAGCAGTAAGCTATCATTTAGACTCGAGTTCATTTTTCAAGCCTTCAGTCGAGATGGAGAAGGTCACCACAGTCTCGGTATCATCTTTCCCTGATAATGTCCAGAGGGTACTCGGTCAGAAAATCCACAAGCCAGCACTAGTTCTTGTAGCGTCATCCGTCTGTCTAGATGGAGTTACATACAAGGCAGATATGGTAATCTCTGCTGGGTCCTGCTCAGGTCTCCCTGAGTTTAGGCAGATCACACAGATTGTTGCAGTTAATACAGAAATCATGTTTGTGTGCAGAGTAATGAGTGCATGGTACCATGAGCACCTCAGATCGTATGAAGTTTGCTACTCTGATGTAACCCTGCCCCTGTGGGTGGTTTTGCTGTCAGAGCTTAATGATGTTTTCCCCCTTTCAGCATACAAAATAAGGGGGAAACTAATGGTGACTCTCAAACGTTACATTCTGTGCTGAATAATCTCTCGCTTTCTCTTTCTCCTTAGATGGCTGTCCAACAGAGAATGCTTGTGAGGGTTATCTTCACTGAAGCAGACATAAGGAAGGTGGAGCTGACGACAAAGCCTGATACAGTTGACCTTTTAATCAGCTCCCTTAAAGATGTTCTTCAAATAAACTATAACTTCAGCTTACAGTTTAAAGATCCCAACTTCGACAACGAACTGTGCAATCTAACCGAGATATCGGAGTTACCTGAGCGACCTACCCTCAAAATCATTCCAATGCTTTCTCTTATGGAGGTACCCGTTCAGCACTCAACATCAAGTGAAGAACAAAGTGAAACACACAGCCAGGCAGACACAGACATCCTCCCCAACTCCTCTGAGGAACGACAACGCCAGTGGCCCGAGTTATTTGATATGTATATACCGAAATTCTCCGTTGATGTGGAATATAGACTGCGCCAAGCAAACCTGCTCCATCTCAGGGATGGAACACATCTCAATCCGTCAAAGGAGCTCAAGCATGACATCCTTGAGAGACTGGCTGAGACCATATATTCTATGAAAGCATACCCAACAAATGCAGAATTTGAAGCTGTTGCCTCAGCGCTGGTGCGACTACACCCATGTCTGAAAGAACAAGGATCAGTGTCTGGATGGAGTGGATGGAAAAACAGCTTAAAATTCAAGATGGGGAATTACCGAACAAAAATGCGTCAGCTGGGTCACCGTGATGTCACTGTGAACGGTGGTAAATATGGAAAACACTCTCCTAGTGGTGACCCACCTAACAAGAGAATCAAGAAACCAAGGAGAGGAGAGGTCAATTACTTACCTGATTATCCAGATGGACAGGATGACTCCAGCCTTGAAGATGCTCGACAGCTCATGGTGGATGAAATGAAAAAGAAAACCCCAAATGGAGCCCTCATCAAGCAGAAAATGGATCTAACATTTGCACTTCGGAGGAATGAAGTTGTGAAGGACAAGCCTGCCATCACTCAGATATGTCAACGTTTTGGTCAATAATGTGTCAAGAAAGCTCTTTGAGTACATTTTTTACCCTTCTTTCATGAGAAATAAAATTAAACAATTCTAGCAAGTATTTGTCATTATCATGTTATAAACGCTCAAACAGTGGTGTGATTATAAGAAAAGAAAAAAACAGATTTGAAATTTAAACAGGATTTTCTTCGTAAACAATTGAAAATGAACAACAAATAACCTTTTTTACGAACATTCACACACTTTTAGTTTGCCTTCAGCAATAGTGTCCATGTCACAGCTCGTCATATTAGACCATGTGCAGGTTTTTTTTTGTTTGTTTTACTTGACAGCCCCTGAAGCAGTTAGCCCCCTTTATGACTCTCCTCTGGTCTTCCCTCTCCCTGGCAGATATCCTTGATATTTCCAAATTAAAATCCAAAAAAACACAAACTTTGACGGAAAAGGAGGATCAAAAGACGGCAAAAGAATGGCAAGAATACACTCCAGAATGATGCTAATGCTATTATTTACAAGATTAATACATTATTTAGATAGAGAATACTGATAACCACCTGTAATTTACTCAGGTATGACTCACTGAATCTTTTCTCGCTCTCTCTTTCGCTCTCTCTGCCTCTCCGGCTCGGTCAGTATTTTTACTCTAGGAGTTACGACAGTTTTAACCGTGCACGTCTTTTTCTTTCGCTGCAGCCACATGTTTAGACAGGGTGACTGTCTTCTACCAGTTTTCCCTCAGCATCCTTGTAAAATCCAACTTTCAACCAGACTTCATAGTCCATTTTGAGAGGGAAATCTCTGCTGTCTAAGTTTTGCTCTGAAGCCAAACAATGCAAACTGCGCATGCGCGTCCCCATGAGGCTGCTTCATCGAGTAATAGCCTTGTAGTTCAGACCTTTCTAGTCAAAGAGCAGCATTACTGAGCTAATTGACACTGTGTAGTGATCAAACACGGTAAAACTGTAATTTTAATAGGATATGGTAATGATTACCGTGGGAAATTTTACTGCGGTTTACCATTTTACCAGTAACCGTTACATCCCTATTCTATATCAAGATCTTAGAAAACAGTCTTATACTTAATTCAGCTTGAAAGAACACATGATGGAAATAAATGTACTGGTAATATGAGCTATCCTGTTGATAGAGGCTTTCTTCTACTTAACTTTGAGTAGTGTAATGGAGTGGAATTGGCCTCAGAGTATTTACTTACCACCCATTACATTTGAATGCAAGGTTTTGTTAGTTGATCTGTAAATTGGGTATGCAAACTACCTGTATGCATAATGTCAAGAATGCTGTGATTTAACACACAGGTGGGGTGTAGTACGTGAATGGTTCTGCTGTGTATTATTGGTTATGTGCGTGCACATGGTATTCAGGGTAACATATGGACCCTCATTTTAAGTGCGTATCCTCTCTGCTTCCTAAATCCACCAGGCTTCAGCTGTGACAGAAGTCAGATGCATGGTCCTTAGGGGGCTTCCTGTCATTCTCGGCGATGATCCAGCCACCTTCTTCAGGGCGTGCTGTGTAAGCAATTTGGATTTTACTTAGGGCTGGACGATTATGGTAAAAATAAGAGTCCCGATTATTTTAAGTGATATTGAAATCACAATTAATATACACAATTATTCATTTATTTAAAAACTTCAGTATTGATTTAAGCACAACTTTAAAGAACCAGTGAGCGGAACATACAGTATTATTGATCAACATAAGTCACGCAGACTCGCTGTGGCTGCACGTGGAACACAGAAACGCTATGAAACGCAGGAACTTGCATACACGGCACTCCACACTGTGTGGCATATTAATTGTTTTTCTTTGATTATAATGTTTTTATGATTGTCAGATGGCAAAATTGAAATCACGATCAAAATCCGAATTGTCCAGCCCTAATTTTACTTTCCCTTCTATCCTCCTTTCCCCCTGCCTAGCACCTCCCTTTCACTACCTCTCCTCTTCCTCTTTTCCCCTCTCGGCCTTCACTTTCTTGCTCCCTGTTCACTATCCCCCCCCTTACCTCCCCTCACCTCCTCTCCCGTACTCTACCTCCTCCCCTCTCCCTTTACCTCCATCTCACTTCCTCTCCAGCTCTCTACCTCCCCTCTCTCCCTACCATATTGTTTTAAAGTGTGCATGTGTTTTTTTTGTTGTTGGAAAAAAAAAAACTCTGGAGGAGGCATACTCCAAATTGTCACCTGTGTTCACCAAAGATCGTTGGTGGATGCCTCTTGCACCTGTCCTGATTGATTTTCTATGTCCAACCACTGCACAGGGCACATATGGGCTGTGTACCTATAGAGGGTGTTCGTAGCACTGTTGTCATGTTGAAGTGATCATTCCCTGTTCATTTTTTTCAGGACGTTGATGGTGAGGACGTTTCGTACACTGATTTGCCAGTGGGGATCCTCTGCCATGAAAAGGAATACATCACTCCACACATGCAGTTCCTTCACCACAATGCATGCTCAGTGGGAATCATCTTGGAGGGAAACATTGTGATGGAGGTTGAGAGCCTGCCACAGGCCATGTACATTGTCTTTGGACTTACCTATGCACTGCATCTCAACTACCCAAAGTACATGAAGAACACTTTTGATTTTGTTCAGCAGGTACTCCTGAACTTAGGTAAGACAGATCTGAAACCTAAACTTCAAACACTCAAAAATCAACTTGCAATGTAAGATCCAGCATCTCCTCTATGCAAGTTGTCAAATGTGAGGGTTTTTGGCAGTAAAAGTAAAGTGAAGAGAGAGAGGATAAGGAGAGAAGGGAGGACTACAAAAATGTTATGTGGGGGATAGAGAAAGCAGGTGGGGGGGGGGGGGGGTAGAGGGAGGAGGAGGAGGGCAGAGTAGCAGCTCTAGATGGGCATCTACTGTAAGTTTTATTTTTCACCTATATTCTGTCTCACATATGACTTTTTTTATTTTATCCAGAGAACATGTTTTGTTCATGATTGAGTTCAAACCAAATTGCCAAGATGGAGGAGTGGGGTAAGAGAGAAGGTGGGGGAAGAGAGAAAGGGAGGTAAAGGTGTAGGGGAGATTATGGACTCTCCATACAGGTATCTGCTCTGTTATATTTTTCACACTTTCATTCTAACATATCTTTTTGTTTTTCATGGACACATTGTTTATTTGTAAATGTAACGATAGCAGTGTTCAGCAGGGCTGAGTTCTATCTTGCAGGTTTGCCAGCCAAATTTGAAGAGTAAACGTTTAGTGATTGCATGTAAATGTTAAGTTATAAAGTGTAAATGTTGAGATGGCAGTGTTCAGCAAGGCTGAGTTTTATCTTGCCAGTTGGCCAACCAAATGTGAATAATAGATGTTAAGTGATAGGGTGTAAATGTATGGAAGAGGATTAGGACCACTGAGAAAAAAATGGAGTCCAATTTTTTTATTAATATTTCTCTAAAGAAAGAAAATTCAGAATTCTGAGTGTAAAGTCAAAATTCTGAAAAAGTCAGAAGTCTGAGGAAAAGTTAGAATTCTGACTTTGAACTCAGAATTCATACTTTTTTCTTTAAATATTAATTTAAAAAAATTGGACTCCATTTTCTCAGTGGCCCTAATCCTTTTTCATATAAATGTGAAGTGATAAAGTGTAACTGTTAAAGGTGCAGCGTGTAGAAATTGGTATTTTAGTAAAATCTAGCGTTCAAATTCTAGAATGAACCTTAACGTAGCCAAGATATCACGTCGCTGAGCAACTGAATCCTGTGAGGACCAAAAGGGATCCTCAACAGGGCATCATTTACTGAAATGACAAGGTTTGTAGCCATTATTTTTATAGATTATAGGTCAGTTGTTAGCTGCCGATTGTAGGTTTTGTAAACATGTAGTAACACAAACAAACATTAGCGCCTTAAAGCTAATCAGATCAAGCTTGATGTGGTTTCGGTGAAATAAGGTGAAGAAGAGAGAGAGAGAGAGTACAATGTGGTGGAAACCGGTGCCGAACGAACGAGAGTTTTGTAATATGATTAATGGAGTATTTATCTTCCTCTGCTTATGGGCGTTACTTACAATACCAACACAATACTGGAGTTGTGTAGCAGCTCAGTAGTTTACAGTCTGTGTTGATCCAATAAACAATGCAATTTAAACATAATAAACACTGTTACAAAACGTAATAAAACTGCATAGTGCACCCTTACCTGTCCAGCAGAAAACAAGCAACTTCGGCGTCAGTCTTCAGACATAACTTTGTAAACAAGGCTCTCCTCCTTGTAAAAGCAACCCCAATTTTTACCCTTGTTTTCTGACATTTTCTGTCACGATTCCACTTCATTTCGTCATGCTTTCTGTTTTTCGAAAGAAGTTGATCGGACTCTCGAGTGATTTTGAATAAATGTGGTCCTCCATTTCCAAAGCTTTAACTGTAAAATACAAAGTTTAAATCCCTTGTGCAAAGTAACAACCACTGCCGTCCTCTCTCCTCTTCTTCGCCTGCATTCCAGGTAGATTTCAGAACCGGCGGATTGATTTGCGTTTCGGTCTTTTTGTCCCTAAAATCCACCCGTAGACAACATGGCGGATCGTTATGTCAGCCTACTTGAAAGCGGCCTGCAGTAATGTAATTTTTTAACACTTTTTCTAACTAAGTAAAAATAAAAAAGACGTTTAATGGGGATGATTGTACTCCTATTTTGGCGGACTTTACATACAAATAGAAACATTATAACCTATATTCACCATTTATGTTTGACAAAATGCAGCCAAATTCCACACATTCTACACACTGCACCTTTAAGTGATGCGGTGTACATGTTAAGTGTTCAGCAGGGCTAAGTTCTAACTTGCCAGTTTGTCAACCAAATTTGAAGAGGTGCAGTACAATATTGTAATGATTGGAGTTAAAGAGGAAGGGATATATTTTTTGTTTTCATCCCATTACTCAGGAATCTACACACTAGAAGCCTTTTAGACCATGGCTTTGTTTATTTTCTTGCTGGAAAAAAAGAAATGTTCAATAAAAAATTGGATCAGTGTAATGTCGCAGTTGTATGTATTTTATATGGCTCTAATGATTGAAAGACATCTTGAGTTGAAAGAACTAAATAAAGTTAGGTTTGTTTAATTAGAATATACAGTTTAACTGAATTAGTAATGGAGTAATGCTTACTTAACAAGCTAAGTTAATTAAATGATTGGAGATTGATTGTTTAAACTAAATATCTTCAGTTACTGTAACCTAGTTATTAGTACATTTAACTTAACTGTTCTATTCCATTCAATTATAGGCTCAAGTACATTGAATGTAGTCCACTTCACTTATTCAACTAATGCTTCTTTACTTAAAAATTTAAGGCTATGAGTTACCTTGATTTTTTAAGTAGATTCTACTTATCCGGTTTACAGTGTACCAAAGTCCATGAAATCCAGGAATGTGACCCTGGTTAATGAGTTTGAATGCACTTCTAATGAGGAAGTCCTCCTCATTAGACATGCATCTTGTTGCCAGTATAATACTGTAAAATTTAAAAGCAACCCCTTTATAGTGTACCAAATGAAGATAGTCCTACATCTGTCACAGATACTGAATGCAGACACTCTTCACAGATGGTGATCTGCTTGGTAACTAATGAAGGAAGTCAGACATATGTCATAGATACTAAGGACAGACACTCTTCACAGATGGAGATCTGCTTGGTACCTTATGAAGATAGTCCGACATTGTTTATTGTTTATTTAAAAGGATCCCCATTAGTTGCTACCAAAGCAGCAACTAGTCTTCCTGGGGTCCATACAATCAACAGTCATACATAACTGAAGCATTAAGAGACAGCAAACACTTTATAATGATACAATCAACACCCCCATCCCCCCACCCCCACCCCAACACACATACACATCAATAAGTTATCATGAGTATCAAGATGTCAGAGAAACAATTTAATAAAGGAAACAAAGACAGCCTGGCTTCACCAAAAATATGTTTTTATAGCAGCTAATTCTATAATTTAAGTTCATAGTAATAAATTGTATCCATCCCTAGTTTAATTTGTAGTATTGACAATTGTTTTGTGAAAACAAAAAAACTATTGAGAAGTAGATCCACATAACAAATAAATAACCTGCATTTCTAGAATTTATAATTCATGAATATGTAATCAGCCTAAGTATGCAAATATAAGTTATTTAATTTCTTTTTGAAGTTAATTTTACTGT
Source organism: Scarus forsteni (assembly GCA_036419115.1). Lineage (NCBI taxonomy): Eukaryota > Metazoa > Chordata > Actinopteri > Labriformes > Labridae > Scarus > Scarus forsteni. The sequence goes on from JAZDUH010000412.1 coordinate 55,200, forward strand.
TTGATTTTCTAAGGGAACAAGGCAATTTATTCCACTGAGAAGCTGCTCTGTATAGAAATGTTTTCTGCATCGCGCATGTTCTTGGCATAGGTACCACTACATGATCATGTGTCACCTGTCTTGTTGTATGATTGTGTCTGTTATTGATATAAAAGATCTTTGAATGCAGATATTTTGGCTTAAAGGTTGTACATATCTGATAAAAAAATACAAGGAGATTAGAATACAATCTTTCCCTGACTTTCTGCCATGCGAGAGCCTGATGCATATAATCAATGCTCGCTCTTGACGAACAGCGCAGAGCTAGACGTGCAGCTTTGTTCTGCACGAGCTGGAGCTTATTCAAGTCATAATTTGATGCACTTGACCAGATAATGGAACAGTAATCAAGCTGAGATAAAACCAATGACTGTAAGACCTGTCTGATAGAATGATCGGTCATGAAATATGCACATCTTCGAATAGCAGACACAGTTCTCCCCATTTTTGTTACAATACCATCAATGTGATGTGACTAACGCAACTGTTCATCAAGGACAACGCCAAAAAGTTTGACCTCACGGACACCCTTTAAGGTCAGGGACAGAGGTAGTCTCTCTTTTAATCCATGATTTGAACCAAAAATGATGCACTTGGTTTTACTGACATTTAAGAACAATTTGTTGTTATGTGCCCAGTTAGCTACACAGTGAAGATCTTTTTGTAATATCTCATTTAACTGGTTAACGCTGTGAGCAGCCCTATAAATTGTGGAATCATCAGCATAAATAGTAATAGAAGAATTATTTTATACACACGGTAGATCATTAATAAATATGGAGAAGAGGAGCGGACCCAGACAGCTTCCCTGAGGAACTCCACACACTAGACTATTTGTTCTTGAGAAAGTGCCATTAAAATATACCAACTGAGTTCTGTTAGTTAAGTAACTCTCTAGCCATCTAACTGCCCCTACTTCAAAACCATATGCGTTAAGTTTATTTAATAACAGTTTGTGATCAATCACATCGAAGGCAGCACTAAAGTCCAGCAGAACAGCACCAACAATTTTCTTTTGATCAATTTGGCATAGCCAATCATCAGTCATTTGTGTAAGTGCAGAACAGGTTGAGTGGCCAGCCCTATAGGCATGTTGAAGCTCAGAGCCAAGATCATTGGTGTAAAAGTATTGTGAAATTTGGGATGATACAAGTTTCTCCAGAATTTTACTAAGAGTAGGGAGAATGCTGACTGGTCGACTATTAGCACCAGATAAGGTAGTTCTATTATTTTTAGGGATAGGTATAATTTTAGCTGCTTTCCATGTTTGTGGGAACACATTTTCTTTTAAACTGAGATTAAAGATATAACATACAGGTTCGGCAATGTAATCAGCAATTATTCTTATCAATTTACCATCCAAATTATCCAGACCATGCTGTAGATTATTTACTGATTGTAGAAGCTTTTTCACTTCATCAAGTTGTATTGGTCTGAAATTAAATGTACACTTTCTATTTTTCATAATAACTTCCTTAATTAGTTCAGTGGATAATTTGTTATTAGGATAATTCATATTCTGCCTCAAACTACACACCTTATCAATAAAGAAATCATTGAAATAATTAGCGATGTCCAAAGGTTTTGTCATAAATTTACCCTCAACCTCTACAAAAGTAGAACAATTATCCTTGGACTTTCCTAATATGTTATTAAAAGTTTGCCAAAGTTTCTTTCCATCATGCCGTTCTTCATAAATTTTATTGCGATAGTATATTTTTTTCTTCTGATTGTTCATTTTTGTTACCTTGTTCCTAAGTTCTCTGTACTTTTTCCACATTGCTGCACTACCTAATTTTATTGCAGTTTGTTTTATTTCATCCCGATTGGCTATGCATGTTTTTAATTCATTATCAAGCCATGGGGCAACTGTCTTCTTAATAGTAAATTTTTTAATTGGTGCATGTTTATCAATAACTGTTTGTAACAAAGGAATAATCTGAGTGCATCGTTTATGTTTTTCTGAGAGTAAATAATATCCCATTTTAGGTTTTTAATGTCTACAAAGAATTTATCTTTGCAAAAGTATTTATATGACCTTTGCATTAAAACCCTGGGCCCAACCTTGGGTATCTTGGCTCTCCTTACCACAGCCACCATATTGTGGTCACTAAAACCCACAGGGATAGACACAGCTTTTGAGCAAAGTTCATTAGCATTAGTATATATATGATCAATGCATGTGGAAGACAGTCCGGAGATATTAGAGGTAACCCCCGTCGGACAGTTTACTACCTGAGCCAAACTACATACTTTCATTGTAGAAAGCAATCTTTCTTTCAGAGTGCAGGATGAGAGCCAATTAATATTGAGATCCCCTAATAAATATATTTCTCTATCAGTGTCAGTTGTTTTTAAAAGCATTTCACAGATGTCCAGTGTATTGTACAGTGCAACTAGGAGGTCTATAACAACAACCCACAATTATTGGTTTTATATGAGGTAAGTGAATTTGTAGCCAGAGAATCTCAATAGAATAGACCATAAGGTCATGCCTGACTTTGCATGGGATGTGGCTTTGTACATAAATTGCCTCCTCCTCCATGCTTATTTCTATCATGCCTAAAAATGCAATATCCAGGTACAGCCACTTCAGAATCATTGACAGTAGCATCTAAATGAGTTTCAGAAATGGCCATGATATTTAAGTTATTATTACTGAGCAAAGTGGAAACTTCTTGAACTTTGTGTAACAAACTGCAAATATTAAGGTGAGCTATTCTAAGCCTTTCTTTGGCAAAACTAGTTCACTTTTTAACCTCAATCTTGTATGTTGTTGTGTATACATTATGTTAGATGTTAATGACGAATCTGGACATACCTATTCTGACACTGAAAACATGTTTTCAAAATTCTAATTGTCACTCTCCGCCGTGGGGTACTGCTACGAGGATGAATGATAAGTTTATCATGCCTCAAGAAGGCAATGTCCCTCTCTGACGTGCAGCTCTCATCTTCGCAGAAGCTCTTTTCTTTTCAGTCGGACAGCCTCTGTGTAGTCCTCGTTAATAAATATTTTGGTGCCTCTGAGGCTCTTTGCTCGCTGCAATACAGCAAGCTTGTCTTTATACCTCAAAAACTTGACCACCATGGATCCCGGTCTATCACTGCTCGACGAGGTGTTCCCGGGCGGTGCACCCTGCTTTCACCTCAACCTCCCTCTGAAGCTGCAGCCTCCGAGAGGAGCCTCGAACCTTCCCTCCGCTTCAGCCAAGGTCTCACCTGGTGACTCTTCAATCCCGGATAACCAGATTATTCTGCTTGGTCTGCCCCTCTAGATATTCCATTTTATCTGTGATTGTGAGTAGGTTCGATATTTTCATTACATCAGCTTGCAATGAGATTTGAATATCATTTTGCTTTGCAATATTAATTTTGATATCGTCCACTTCCTTCTGTGTGAATTGGATGCTGGTTTTGATCTCCTGAAGCTCTCGAGATAGTGTGTCAAGTCTAGTGTTAGAAGAGTCAAGGATAAGCTTGACAAAGCTTTTAAAGTTTTCTTGTTGTTGTTGTACCAATGTGCTAAACATCTCCTTCTGATGAAGAAGTAGCTCGTTCACTTGAGTGAGCGAGACATACTCCTCATCGAGTTTCATGTCAGATTTCGGCTTTGGAGGCATTTTACGGCTCGTTAGCTGCTGTATAGTCTTTGGCTTGGACATATGTCACAGATACTGAGGATGACAGACACTCATCCCAGATGGAGATCTGCTTGGTAACTAATGAAGATAGTCCTACATCTGTCACAGATACTGAGGATGACAGACACTCTTCACTCTTCACAGACGGAGATCTGCTTGGTATCTAATGAAGATAGTCCTACATCTGTCACAGATACTAAGGGCAGACACTCTTCACAGATGGAGATCTGCTTGGTACCTTATGAAGATAGTCCTACATCTGTCACAGTTACTGAGGATGACACTCTTCACAGACGGAGATCTGCTTGGTACCTAATGAAGATAGTCCTACTTCTGTCACAGATACTGAGCATGACTGACACTCTTCACAGATGGAGATCTGCTTGGTAACTAACAAAGTTAGTCCTACATCTGTCATAGACACTAAGGACAGACACTCTTCACAGACGGAGATCTGCTTGGTACCTACTGAAGATAGTCCTGCATCTGTCACAGATACTAAGGATGACAGACACATTTCACAGACGGAGATCTGCTTGGTACCTAATGAAGATAGTCCTCACCTGTCACAGAAACTGAGGTTGACAGACACTATTCACATATGGAGATCTGCTTGGTAACTAACAAAGTTAGTCCTACATCTGTCACAGATACTAGAGGACAGACACTCTTCACTCTTCACAGACGGAGATCTGCTTGGTAACTAATGAAGGAAGTCAGACATATGTCACAGATACTGAGGAAAGACACTCTTCACGGATGGAGATCTGCTTGGCACCTAATGAATATAGTCCTACATCAGTCACAGATACTAGGGATGACAGACACTCTTCACAGACGGAGATCTGCTTGGTACCTTGTGAAGATAGTCCTACATCTGTCACAGATATTGAGGACATACACTCCTTACTGAAGAAGATCTGCTTGGTAACTAATGAAGGTAGTCCAAAATTGAATTAGTTCTTTCTTTTCCCGTGCTGAACATGGGAGAAGCACCGTACAGTCCTGGTGAGTACAGTGTCCTCCTGTGAGGGAGCTGGAAAACACCCCCCTCACTGAGGTGACAAGTCTGTCATGTTGTGCTTAAGTGATTGTTATTTAGGATATGATTTTTGTTTGTTTGATTTTCAACAACCCCACTAATATCTCCTCTCTTCGAGGTTATCATCTGGGGGGGCGCGTTCACATGGAGTGCACACATGAGGATGCAGCAAACAGGTTCCAGCAGTGGCAAATCACCTTGTTAGGCTGGGCTGATGATCAGAAAGGAGAGAGGAGGGGGGAAGGGGGAGTTATTTAGTTATGTTTAGCTTTAGTTTTGGATATTTTGGGTTATTTAGTTCCTTTTGTTAATGTGTATGTGTTTAGTCTTTTGTATGGGATTTATTTACTTGTATTTGGGGTAATTGGTGCAGGTTTGTCACTGGAGAGGTGAGAGTGAGGTGAAGATGCAGGTGAGAGGAGAAGGGAGGGGGGAGCAGGTGAGGAGCTGCTGCTCGGCCTTAAATGAAGGGCACCTGTGTGAGTTGAGGTGTGTTTGGTTCCCTGCAGGCTGCTGCTCAGAGGAGGATTGGACTGGGGACTTTTTTAATGAAATATAGACAAAATAAATGATATTCAGAGCTCTGGACCTGCTGTCTGAACCTGTACGTTTTTTTCGTCACTTTCTGCTGGTTTCATCCTGATAAAGAGGTTATTTTTCAAAAGCAAAACCTCACACCTCCGCACAGAAGTTAATGTAATCCGTTATACAGTCTGTGAGGCTGTCGATGTCCTCCCAATGAGGATCACAGAACTCCTTCCACACAGTTGACTCAAAACCTTCCCGTCAGAGCCTTTTCAGTCTCCTCAGACCATCTCTTAACTGCGCGGGTCACAGCTGGCTGCCTGTGGAAAAGTGGTTTGTACACGGGCTGGAGATAAACCAGGTTGTGGTCTGATCTCCACAGGGAGGGAGGGAGGGGTGATGACTTGTATGCATCCTTGGTGTTTGCATACAGTAAGTCCAGTATTTTATTGTCTCTGGTGTGGCAGGTGACATACTGGGTGAAAGTGGGCAAAGTGGAGGATGGAGAGGTGTGATTAAAGTCCCCAGAGATGAGGAGGGGGGCCTGAGGGTGTTTGGTCTGTAGCCAGCTGACTGCAGAGTGCAGGGTCTCACAAGCAAAGGCCTATTATTACAGTTGGCCTGACACAGGCAGACTAATGCAGCACCCTTCTTTAACAGTTACTATGGCAACGAGGGGGAGGAGGCAGAACATGTTCCTTTGATCTTCCTTTGCTGCTGATTGGACCTCTGGATCAAAGGACGTTCCTCTGGTGCTGCTTTGGTGATTCCATCAGTCCATATATGGACATAGACTCTAATATGTCTATATAAGTAAGATCAGGATTGTGCAGACTTGAGGAAGTCCTCCTCATTAGACAGATACTGTTGCTAGAATAATAATACTGTAAAATTTAAAGCAACCCCTTTATAGTGTACCAAATGAAGAAAGTCCTTGACTGTCACAGATACTGGGGCGAACACTCTTCACAGATGGAGATCTGCTTGGTACATAATGAAGATAGTCCTGCATCAGTCACAGACACTGAGGATGACGGACACTCTTCACAGACGGAGATCTGCTTGGTACCTAATGAAGATAGTCTTAAATCTGTCACAGATACTGAGGATGACTGACACTCTCCACAGACGGAGAATTGCTTGGTACCTACTTAGGATAGTCCTACATCTGTCACAGATACTGATGACAGATACACTTCACAGACAGAGATCTGCTTGGTACCTATTGAAGATAGTCCTGCATCTGTCACAGATTCTGAGGATGACAGACACTTTTATAGACGGAGGTCTGCTTGGTACCTACTGAAGATAGTCCTACATCTGTCACCTATACTGAGGATGACAGACAGTCTTCACAGACGGAGGTCTGCTTGGTACCTAACAAAGTTAGTCCTACATCTGTCACAGATACTGAGGACACACACTCTTCACTGAAGAATATCTGCTTGGTAACTAATGAAGGTAGTCCAAAATTGAATTAGTTCTTTCTTTTCCCATGCTGAACATGGGAAAAGCACCGTACAGTCCTGGTGAGTACAGTGTCCTCCACACAGAAGTTAATGTAATCCGTTATACAGTCTGTGAGGTTGTCGATGTCCTCCCTGTGAAGATCACAGAACTCCTTTCACACAGTTGACTCAAAACCTTCCCGTCAGAGCCTTTTCAGTCTCCTCAGACCATCTCTTAACTGCGGAGGTCACAGCTGGCTGCCTGTGGAAAAGTGGTTTGTACACGGGCTGGAGATAAACCAGGTTGTGGTCTGATCTCCACAGGGGAGGGAGGGCTGATGACTTGTATGCATCCTTGGTGTTTGCATACAGTAAGTCCAGTATTTTATTGTCTCTGGTGTGGCAGGTGACATACTGGGTGAAAGTGGGCAAAGTGGAGGATGGAGAGGTGTGATTAAAGTCCCCAGAGATGAGGAGGAGGGCCTGAGGGTGTTTGGTCTGTAGCCAGCTGACTGCAGAGTGCAGGGTCTCACATGCAAAGGCTGATTATTACAGTTGGTCTGACACAGGCAGACTAATGCAGCACCATTCTTTAACAGTTACTATGGCAACGAGGGGGAGGAGGCAGAACATGTTCCTTTGATCTTCCCTTGCTGCTGATTGGACCTCTGGATCAAAGGACGTTCCTCTGGTGCTGCTTTGGTGATTCCATCAGTCCATATATGGACATAGACTCTGATATGTCTATATAAGTAAAGCCTGGCTCACACTACAGGATTCTCGGCCAGATTTAACCCAGGTTCGGTCCTCCCGACAATCGGGGAAGAAATCTGGTCGGGGACTAAAATCGGCCCGACGTTCGGCCAAGATTATCTTCTTGTGTGAGTGGGTGAGAGATGAATCTTAAGCCCCACGATCGTCTCACAGACCCGTCGGAGCCGCCCCGATAATTTTCAAACATGTTTGATATTTATCTGGATGATTACGCAACTCGAATTCGCTGAGGATGACAGTAGCCAATTAGAGAAAGCCATCTACGATGACCGGAAATGACCGCGAGACAGGAGTTATCAGATCCAAGAATGGCGAGTGAGATGGACAGCGGAGATGGAGGACAGTCTTATCGACCTGTGGCAAGACCACGAATGTCTTTACGTCTCCTGCAAAGATTATCACAACCGATATGAAAAGGACAAGCGTTGGAGACAGATTGCATCCACATTAAATATTCCAGGTGAGATATTCCAGGTAATCACCCAGCGCTGATATCCAGGACAACAGCACTCGTTCTCATGTGATATTACTTGTATACATTGTACAAGCGCATTTTACAACAAGAACAAGCGAGGCGGAATAATTTGTTTGCTTCATGTAATTACTTATTTGGCTCCGCCAATACAAACGGCTCTTCAACTGTAGTGAGAAATGGCTGTTGCTACGCTACACACAATAATTTCCTCTTGCTTGCTACTTTGTCTGCATATTGCATTTTGTATCATCGGTTAAACGCCTGTGGAGCAGAGTGCTGTAGGCCTACGTCTGTAAAAGAACTGTGCTATTGTACTTCATATCAGCGCTCATGTAACTGTAACTGTATTAAAATACTAGTAAAGCAACTATTAAAATAATAGTAAAATATCTCTATTAAATACTAGTATGTAACGGTCAAGACGTTGATTAATGTCTTGAGGACCGGGCTTACAATACACTGAGCAAAAAAGAGTATGTTGTGTGATTTCAGTTGAGGAGGTGAAGACTAGGGTTACAACACTGAGGACCCAGTACACTAAACTTCTGAAGCCCCAGCCAAGTGGTGTTGGAGAAAAGGATTTGACATCCAGGCAGAGATGGCTTTTGAGAAACCTAGAATTTCTCAAAAAGCATGTTGCACAACGCCCCAGTGAGAGCAGTGTAAGCACCCCAGTCAAATTGTTCAGCATGACACATTTATAACAGAGGTAGGGAGTAATAAAGTAATAGCACTTTGTTGCTGTAATTAATTATTTTTATGGATGTCTGTACTTTGAAAATTTCTTATGTATTAGAATAAATATCTGAACTTTCTCATTGTGACATATTTCCAAACAGGATTGTAACTTAAGTATTATTATTAAGTTAATTAATTAATTATAAAGTATTATTATTTCTGCCTTTTTGTTCAGGATTCTTGATCAATCCAAAAGTCACTATTTTAGCAATTCTTTTTGTACGTTGAGTTATTTTCAGAATCAATTATTTCTTTCTCTCCTTTGCTTGAGTGAAGTTGAGTCAGTATACTTAAACCTGAGTGTAAACAGAATGGGTAAGCTTTGACCACCTCTGGTGAACAGCTTTGTATGCTTGATAATAGATGTACAGTATAATTTGCATTGTATGTGATGTTATAAAATTTACTGAGATAAATGCACAATATTTTGACAACACAACATTGTCCCTGTATGACAATATTAGAATTACTTCATTTTAGCAATACTGTGTTGATGGATGCATGACTAGGCACACATAGACACACCACTCATGTTTGACTGTCTCTTTCAGCTGGATCAATCCATCAAGGATCTGATTTATGAAGATCATGACATGAATGACCCAGTTAGTGATGAGGATGACACATCTGCCACTGCTGCACAAGGATCTCAACCCTCCATCCAACAAGAGGAAGATGGTCCCTCTCCTTCCACTTCCAGAGCTGGCCTGAGCTGGCCGCAGAGAGGGAGGAACTCATAGAGCACCAGAAGTTGATGCTTTTGCAGCAGATGTCAGCTTCCGTGCTGTCCAAACCTGCTCCTGATGCTCACACCTCCTTTGGGAATCTGGTTGCTGTCGAGCTTAGGCTGATTAAAAATGTGGCCATTCAAACAAACGTTAAAGAAATATAATGAATGCTTTGTTTGAGGCCCAGGAGACTGACCAATGCAGTCATCAACCACCCACACATTTGCTACAGCTCCATATCCAACCTATTCAGCATCACAACCTCCCCACCCACACACACCAATGACACCACAACTTCACCAAGTCACTCCTGGACCTCCAACACACAGCTTCATTAGAGTTTTACAGGAATTAGAATAGTAGTAGTGACATTTATAGCAGGCTTATGTAATTTTAATGTAATTTTTCTATTCTTCCTGAAATCCTAATTGCATTATTGTCTTCTGGAGCACTCTTAAATTTTTAAAATTATATAAGTAGCCTAAGTTAGTATTTTTTGCATTGTAATGTCAAGATAAAATGTAATGCCTTTAAAAGTTAAAGATGTTTGAATAAATATGTAATGTGATGATGAAAAGTTTTGTTTTAATTGTAAATTATCACATATAATATGTTAATTTAAATACATTTTCAGTTTCATAATGCTTTACAAAACAGCAAAATTAAAAAGTAAAACAATGTTATCAATCATATACATGTTCAAATACCTTAAAATATGAACAATAACAAACATATATTATTACCTTAAATTACTATCGTTCTTGGTAAAACTCCCCCACTATTGAAAAAACTCCCCTAAATGTAGTCTTTCTGCCATGGCACCTGGCCAGCAGGTGACACAAAGAAGTCTCTGAGGAGACTGCGTTGGAGTTTGGCAGTGAGGGTGGGGTTCCGTGCCCTTCCAGCTTGGACACACTCCATGGCCCCAAGTCCATCTCTTCTCCATGCTCCCTCATGGACACGGTGATCTGCATCTCCCCAGTCTGCCAGTGCAGGTGGCAAGTAGGCCTCTGACCGATGCTGACGAAGGAAGTTGTGAAGGCATATTGAGGCCAGGGTGATCTTGGTGACAGTGTCAGGATGTAAAAGAATTGTAGAGCAGAATACCCTAAACCTGTTAGCAAGAATACCAAAGGCATTTTCAACAACTCGCCGTGTCCTTGAGAGCCTGTAGTTAAAGATCCTCTGGTTCTGGTCCAGCTGCCTGAAGGGGTAGGGCTTCATCAGGTCTATTCTAAGAGGGTAAGTCTCATCTCCCACAAACATATAGGGACACAAAACCTCAGAACTGGGGAGCTTTTTGGGAGGCGGGACATTCAGGAGATCCTGGTCCAATGCTTTCTTCAAGTCAGAATTGGCAAAGAACCCAGCATCTGAGACCCTGCCCTGAGCACCTACACTGACATAGATGAACTTATAATGAGCATCTACAGCTGCCATCATGAGAACAGAGAACCTGCTTTTGTAATTGAACCACATGCTACCACTGTGGGCTGGGGGCTGGATGTAGATATGCTTTCCATCGATGGCACCCAGGCAGTGTGGGAATTGCCATTTCTCCCAAAAGCCATCGGATACAGCCTGCCACTCCTCCACTGATTTTGGTGTCTGCAAATAGGAAAGTTATTATATTTAGTGACAGTAGTTCAGCACTAAAGGAGCATTTTTGCAATGAATTATTTATACTTTTGTTAAGAAGCACGTCAAAAAATCTTTTCGCCTGAATGTTGTAATGTATATGTTTAATGTAATGAAAATGATGTGGGTTTACAACCTTCAGGAACTCGTCTTTCAAAACCTGATGTATGGCCTCGCATGTGTCCTTCACTATACTGGATATTGTCGTGGCCCCAATCCTGTACTGAAAGCTCAGAGATTTGAAAGTTTCTCCTACAACAGAAAAAAAAGACATAATCCCAAAATGAAAATCCCAAGGACAAATACAAATACAGAGGACAAACACTGACACTGTGTTTATCTTGTTTATATAACCTGTTGCCAAAAACCTAAGGGTCAAAGACAGCCTCTCTGTTGCAGTAATTGCCATCCTCATCCTGGTGTCTTGTCTGGCAATCAGGGGGTCCCACCCTCTCTAAAAGCATTCCAAATTAATCTGAGCTCATGCGTAGCATCTTCCTGAAGCCTGATCTGTCCTCCAACTAAACACACAAATCACTATATCAATGTTTGTGAATTATTTTGAGGTGTACCATGGTTAATTATCAAACTTCACTTAATTAGCTAAAATAATAACAAGCCATTGTTAAGTGACTGTGCTGAAAAAGTACTGCATTTTTCTTCTGTCAGTAGGTGGCAGCAGGTAGTTAGTTAAATTAATACTCTGAGACAAGAGACGTGATGAAACCGACAGGTAGTAGTGACAGTGATTCAGTTTTTAAAAAAGAGAAATCCATATTTTTTGAATCCTGTAGAATTTCCCATTTTGCCAAACCAAGTTATATCGACATCAATCACATTTTCAGCTGTTTAAACCTGACTGCGATTAAAATTAAAAGCAGAGAGGGACTGAGAGCTGTTGAGGAAGAGCTCTGTGTGTGTCCGTCTGTAATTTCACTCAGCTTTGTGTTCGTTGAAATAGGCCCAGGTTACACATTGAGTATAACAGGCAGCAGAGTTGTCTACCATTATCTTTATTGGTGGTGTGCCGAGGGATTTTTTCTAATGTGAAAAAAATGTACCGTGGCTCGGAAAAAAAGTTTGAGAAACACTGCACCAGGCTCTACTAATAACGTGTGAAGTCAGTGTCGGTTCTAACTTTCCAAGCTAAACGTTAAACATCCCAGCCGTTGAACATTTCAATGAACCGTAAAACTGACAGGTAACGTTAAAATAAACTTCTCACCTCCAGCTCTCTTTGCAGGATGGATAACCCATGCTGTCCGCGTCTCCCCAACCACTTCTTCATCCAGATGCATCTGGTCCTTTTTTTTCTTTTGTCGCTACAAATAATGGCTACAGCCAGCAGTACCGCACTCGTCTCCATATTTTGTCTCAGCGTGATCCTACGTCATCTCCTTGGTGATGACGTAGGATCTCGCTCTGGTCCGATAATCTTGATGAAATCCTGTAGTGTGCGCTGGTAAAAGATTTTCAAATCTTGTAGTGTGTGTGTGCTTAAGATTGAAGAGAAGATAATCTGTCAAGATTCTCTTTATGTGTGTGATACAACCAGATTTAAGAATCTTATAAGATTTTTAAAATCCTGTAGTGTGAGCCAGGCATTACCAGGCAGATCTCCATCTGTGAAGAGTGTCTGTACTCAGTGTCTGTGACAGATGTAGGACTATCTTCCTTAGGTACCAAGCAGATTTCCGTCTGTGAAGAGTTTCAGTCATCCTCAGTATCTGTGACAGATGTAGGACTTTCTTCATTTGGTACACTATAAAGGGGTTGATTTAAATTTTACAGTATTATTATTCTGGCAACAAGATGCATGTCTAATGAGGAGGACTTCCTCATTAGAAGTGCATTCAAACTCATTAACCAGGGTCACTTTCCTGGATTTCATGGACTTTGGTATCCTGGGCATAATGTTACAAAGTACTTGCCACATGTTTTGTGCGATGATCCTCACACTCCGGGGAAAAGCTTTCTCACACTCCTCCAAGCTAGAGAGCTAGTGGTTCACCTTCTCTGTAACCTCATCAACTCTGAGCTCTGTCAGTATCTGTGTGCTCGAGCTCTGGATGTCACCCTTAACACCCATCTTCTCAGCCAATGTCTGTGCTATGATGCTGCCCATGTCTCCAAGACACTTAGACACCTGGTCCTTTGGCACAAACATAATGCTCGCACCATCACTCTCACACTGCAAGAGCTCAAAGATGTGTGTTGCTGCAACATCGATTAATTCCAAACACATCTCCGTCAGTTTGGGTTTTGTTCTCGGGTCCAGTGATCCAGCCTCTAGATTAAGCCACTGCATGGATGTCAGGCGGACGCCTGAGTAGGTCCTTGTTGACCAAAATGTTGGTCTGTGTACTTGCCTCTGTGTTGTTCATTGTTCTTGCTCTGATGTCGAATTAAGTCTGCACAATCCTGATCTTACTTATATAGACATATCAGAGTCTATGTCCATATATGGACTGATGGAATCACCAAAGCAGCACCAGAGGAACGTCCTTTGATCCAGAGGTCCAATCAGCAGCAAGGGAAGATCAAAGGAACATGTTCTGCCTCCTCCCCCTCGTTGCCATAGTAACTGTTAAAGAATGGTGCTGCATTAGTCTGCCTGTGTCAGGCCAACTGTAATAATCAGCCTTTGCATGTGAGACCCTGCACTCTGCAGTCAGCTGGCTACAGACCAAACACCCTCAGGCCCTCCTCCTCATCTCTGGGGACTTTAATCACACCTCTCCATCCTCCACTTTGCCCACTTTCACCCAGTATGTCACCTGCCACACCAGAGACAATAAAATACTTGACTTACTGTATGCAAACACCAAGGATGCATACAAGTCATCACCCCTCCCTCCCCTGTGGAGATCAGACCACAACCTGGTTTATCTCCAGCCCGTGTACAAACCACTTTTCCACAGGCAGCCAGCTGTGACCCGCGCAGTTAAGAGATGGTCTGAGGAGACTGAAGAGGCTCTGAGGGACTGTTTTGAGTCAACTGTGTGGAAGGAGTTCTGTGATCCTCACGGGGAGGACATCGACAACCTCACAGACTGTATAACGGATTACATTAACTTCTGTGTGGAGGACACTGTACTCACCAGGACTGTACGGTGCTTTTCCCATGTTCAGCATGGGAAAAGAAAGAACTAATTCAATTTTGGACTACCTTCATTAGTTACCAAGCAGATCTTCTTCAGTGAAGAGTGTATGTCCTCAGTATCTGTGACAGATGTTGGACTATCTTCATTAGGTACCAAGCAGATCTCCGTCTGTGAAGAGTGTCTGTCATCCCTAGTATCTGTGACTGATGTAGGACTATCTTCATTAGTTACCAAGCAGATCTCCGTCTGTGAAGAGTGTCTGTCCTCAGTATCTGTGACAGATGTAGGACTATCTTCATAAGGTACCAAGCAGATCTCCGTCTGTGAAGAGTGTCTGTCATCTTCAGTATCTGTGACATATGTCTGACTTCCTTCATTAGTTACCAAGCAGATCTCCATCTGTGAAGAGTGTCTGTACTCAGTATCTATGACATATGTCGGACTATCTTCATTAGTTACCAAGCAGATCTCCATCTGTGAAGAGTGTCTGTACTCAGTATCTATGACAGATGTCGGACTATCTTCATTAGTTACCAAGCAGATCTCCATCTGTGAAGAGCGTCTGTCCTCAGTATCTGTGACAAATGTTGGACTATCTTCATTAGGCACCAAGCAGATCTCCTTTAGTGAAGAATGTCCGTCATCCTCAGTATTTAAGACAGATGTAGGACTATCGTGATTTGGTACGAAGCAGATCTCTGTCTGTGAAGAGTTTCTATCCTCAGTATCTGTTACCAAGCAGATCTCCGAAGAGTGTCTGTCATCCTCAGTATCTGTGACAGATGTAGGACTATGTTCATTAGGTACCAAGCAGATCTCCGTCTGTGAAGAGTGAAGAGTGTCTGTCATCCTCAGTATGTGTGACAGACGTAGGACTTTCTTCATTTGGTACACTGCAAAGGGGTTGCTTTAAATTTTACAGTATTATACTTGCAACAAGATGCACATCTAATGAGGAGGACTTCCTCATTAGAAGTGCATTCAAACTCATTAACCAGGGTCACTTTCCTGGATTTCATGGACTTTGGTATCCTGGGCATAATGTTGCAAAGTACTTGCCACATGTTTTGTGCGATGATCCTCACACTCCGGGGAAAAGCTTTCTCACACTCCTCCAAGCTAGAGAGATAGTTTTTCACCTTCCCTGTAACCTCATCAACTATGAGCTCTGCCAGTATCTGTGTGCTCGAGCTCTGGATGTCACCCTTAACACCCATCTTCTCAGCCAATGTCTGTGCTATGATGCTGCCCATGTCTCCAAGACACTTAGACACCTGGTCCTTTGGCACAAACATAATGCTCGCACCATCACTCTCACACTGCAAGAGCTCAAAGATGTGTGTTGCTGCAACATCGATTAATTCCAAACACATCTCCGTCAGTTTGGGTTTTGTTCTTGGGTCCAGTGATCCAGCCTCTAGATTAAGCCACTGCATGGATGTCAGGCGGACGCCTGAGTAGGTCCTTGTTGACCAAAATGTTGGTCTGTGTACTTGCCTCTGTGTTGTTCATTGTTCTTGCTCTGATGTTGAATTAAGTCTGCACAATCCTGATCTTACTTATATAGACATATCAGAGTCTATGTCCATATATGGACTGATGGAATCACCAAAGCAGCACCAGAGGAACGTCCTTGATCCAGAGGTCCAATCAGCAGCAAGGGAAGATCAAAGGAACATGTTCTGCCTCCTCCCTCGTTGCCATAGTAACTGTTAAAGAATGGTGCTGCATTAGTCTGCCTGTGTCAGGCCAACTGTAATAATCAGCCTTTGCATGTGAGACCCTGCACTCTGCAGTCAGCTGGCTACAGACCAAACACCCTCAGGCCCTCCTCCTCATCTCTGGGGACTTTAATCACACCTCTCCATCCTCCACTTTGCCCACTTTCACCCAGTATGTCACCTGCCACACCAGAGACAATAAAATACTGGACTTACTGTATGCAAACACCAAGGATGCATACAAGTCATCACCCCTCCCTCCCCTGTGGAGATCAGACCACAACCTGGTTTATCTCCAGCCCGTGTACAAACCACTTTTCCACAGGCAGCCAGCTGTGACCCGCGCAGTTAAGAGATGGTCTGAGGAGACTGAAAAGGCTCTGACGGGAAGGTTTCAATCTTTATTTTTTTTGCATAGCGCCAGTTCATAACAAGTGTTATCTCAAGACACTTTACAATAGAGCATAAAGCTCTTCATTTTATGGATACACATATATGCATCGATACATATATACATATAAAATACACATATACATATATATACAAATATATACATCCAACACCCAACATGAATCCAAATAGCCAATCATGGATCCCTCCATCATGGCAGCAAGAAAAAACCTTCTGTTAAGCAGCAGGAAATCTTGAATGTGGATCCCCTTCTCATGATGAACAGCAAATCCACACGATGCTGTATCGGGTGTGAGGGCAAAAGAAGGAAGGTAAGAGGAGACAAGTGGACTAGAATAAGAACTAAAATTAGGGACAGGTTCATGTACCATCAACCTGTCGTCTGATTTATTAGAGGGTAGCCTCTTGAGATGCTACATCTCATTTTCAAGAGGGTCTTCATGTCTGAATGGTTGTGGTGATCATTTTCTAGAAGTATAATCTTCGATATTCTTACTGAAAATAAGAATTTATGGTAGTGATGAACTCATGGGTGCCCAGACCACAAGTGCATCCCAACCATATTTGTCTCCATTAAATATAAATGTGTTAAAGGCCTCTTGAGATGTGACATCCCATTTTCAAGAGGGACTTCATGACTATGTCGTAATAAAGAATAGATACTGTAGGTGTAACGATCATGGATATGGAGATCATGCTAATAACTACATGAACAGCTATAATGATAATGGGAATGGAGTGTTCCTAATAAAATGGCCAACTATGTGTCATGTTTATAATTGTAGTTTTGAGGCTTCATGACTCCACAGCAGCAGGCAGTCTCCACCAAGGATCCCAGGCCACCTACAAGACAAGAGCCAGAGACGAGTACAGGAGCAAACAAAAGGGCAAAAGCAGATGCAGAGAGAGAGAGAGAGAGAGAGAGAGAGAGAGAGAGAGAGAGAGAGAGAGAGAGTGAGTGAGAGAGTGAGAGAGAGAGAGAGAGAGAGAGAGAGAGAGTGATAGAGAGAGTGATAGAGCCCATTGTGCCAGACTCCCCCCCCCCCCCCCCTCCGGCAGTCTAGACCTGTTACATCTAAACTGAGTCTAATTTATGAACTAATTTATTTATTTATTTATAAACTATGAGCTATGAGCTGGTCCCTAATTGAAAGCTTTATCAAAGAGGAATGTTTTAAGTCTAACCTTAAAGGTAGAGAGAGTGTCAGACTCCCGAACTGTGGTTGGTAAATTGTTCCAGAGAAGAGGAGCCTGATAACTGAAGGCTCTGCCTCCCATACTACTTTTGGAGATTAATGGTACCACAAGTAGGCCGGCATTTTGGGAGCGTAATGTTCTAGAGGGGTTGTACGGCACTACAAGCTCTTTAAGATAGACTGGTGCCTGTCCACTGAGAGCTTTATAGGTGAGGAGAAGAATCTTGAATTCTATTCTATATTTAATGGGAAGCCAATGCAGAGAAGCTAAAACAGGAGTAATGTGGTCTCTTCTCCTAGTTCTAGTCAGTACACGTGCTGAAGCATTTTGGACCAGCTGAAGCATCTTAAGTGACTTGCTGGGACAGCCTGAAAGCAGAGAATTACAATAGTCCAGTCTAGAGGTAACAAAAGCATGGACTAGCTTTTCAGCATCGCTCTGGGACAGGATAGGCCTGATTTTAGCGATGCTACTGAAGATGAAAAAAAGGCTGTTTTTGAAATTTGCTTTATGTGGGAGTTAAAGGATAAATCCTGATCAAATAGCACTCCTAGATTTCTAACAGTTGCGCTTGGTGCCAGACTAATGCCATCTATGGCAGTTAAATCACTAGAAAAGGATTCTCTAAGGTGTCGAGGGCCCAGCACAATGACCTCTGTCTTGTCTGAGTTAAGAAGAAGAAAATTTCTGGCCATCCAGGATCTGATGTCCTTTAAACAGGCATCTAGTTTGTCTAACTGGTTTGTCTCACCTGGCTTCAGTGATACATAAAGCTGTGTATCATCAGCGTAGCAGTGAAAATTAACAGAGTATTTCCTCATGATATCACCAAGGGGAAGCATATACAGTATATATGTTTATGGAAAATGTATATAGTTGAAAAATATTGTTGAGAAATATTTTGCTCAAGTTTCTATGTTCAGTACTGCTTTGGTTCTGCAGTAGTGATCAAACTAAAAGAAAACACGCCTTTGTAGTTTTTACATAAAAATAATCATATCTCAAAAATTAAAATAGGTATTTTGTTCAAATCACTACTGGTGTGTTCAGAAATATTTTGTTTATTTTTCTACATGTGAAAATCATTTCGATCAATGTGTTTTGTGTACATATTTTGTAAATATAATGAAAAAAACATATCTGATTTTTGTATTTTCTAATTTATAACACAACTTGAACACCTTTACCTAATTTTTATGGTTTATTTATATGTATACCATTTTAGATTAAGTTGTAAGGATTCTAGGGATATTAGGTATTTGAAGATATTCCAAGAAATGACATCAGAATGAACAAAAATACAAATGTATTTACTGGCGAACACTTACAATTGCAGTCCCTTAAGGCTTAAAGTCCCCAGAGATGAGGAGGAGGGCCTGAGGGTGTTTGGTCTGTAGCCAGCTGACTGCAGAGTGCAGGGTCTCACATGCAAAGGCTGATTATTACAGTTGGCCTGACACAGGCAGACTAATGCAGCACCATTCTTTAACAGTTACTATGGCAACGAGGGGGAGGAGGCAGAACATGTTCCTTTGATCTTCCCTTGCTGCTGATTGGACCTCTGGATCAAAGGACGTTCCTCTGGTGCTGCTTTGGTGATTCCATCAGTCCATATATGGACATAGACTCTGATATGTCTATATAAGTAAGATCAGGATTGTGCAGACTTAATTCGACATTTTGGTCAACAAGGACCTGCTCAGGCGTCCGCCTGACATCCATGCAGTGGCTTAAACTAGAGGCTGGATCACTGGACCCGAGAACAAAACCCAAACTGACGGAGATGTGTTTGGAATTAATCCATGTTGCAGCAACACACATCTTTGAGCTCTTGCAGTGTGAGAGTGATGGTGCGAGCATTATGTTTGTGCCAAAGGACCAGGTGTCTAAGTGTCTTGGAGACATGGGCAGCATCATAGCACAGACATTGGCTGTGAAGATGGGTGTTAAGGGTGACATCCAGAGCTCGAGCACACAGATACTGACAGAGCTCATAGTTGATGAGGTTACAGAGAAGGTAAACAACTAGCTCTCTAGCTTGGAGGAGTGTGAGAAAGCTTTTCCCCGGAGTGTGAGGATCATCGCACAAAACATATAGCAAGTACTTTGTAACATTATGCCCGGGATACCAAAGTCCATGAAATCCAGGAAAGTGACCCTGGTTAATGAGTTTGAATGCACTTCTAATGAGGAAGTCCTCCTCATTAGACGTGCATCTTGTTGCCAGAATAATACTGTAAAATTTAAAGCAACCCCTTTATAGTGTATCAAATGAAGAAAGTCCTACGTCTGTCACAGATACTGAGGACAGACACTCTTCACAGACGGAGATGTGCTTGGTACCTTATGAAGATAGTCCTACATCTGTCACAGATACTGAGGATGACAGACACTCTTCACTCTTTATAGATGGAGATCTGCTTGGTACCTAATGAAAATAGTCCTACATCTTTCACCAAGGGCGTCAGTTTGTTTTAAAAAGTGGGGGGGACAGCTACTGTTACAAATGACTTTTTAGAAGTGCTTGTGATCAGGGGCGCTGCTAGGGATTTTAGCCCCAAGATAAGAATTGTGACTAGGACTCCCACAGCTGATACAGTTTTACAAAAAAAAGGCATTTTAGTGATATTTTGACTATCATTCCTATATTTGTGAAAAGAACAACATGACAGCTACTTGGTAGGGGAAGCACTGAAAATACAATGAAATTCATTTAGATTTTATTTGCTGCAAGACTGATACTCTATATTCCAAAAACCCATCTCTTTATTTAAATACTTGAACATAAAATTCTCTTTAGAATAATTACAAGACAAAAACAACCTAAAATACAAAATAACCTCTTCCTTTATAATGAAATGCAATTATAATCTGTGGAGAAAACACCATCAAAGAAAAAAAAAGACCAATTGTCTTCTATGATATATTGTAATTTGAACATGTAGCCCCACATGCAGGTTTAATTTATCTCCAATACTGTGGGCTCACAGGTGATGCCATTAGATTTGTGTTGAAAAAATACATATATGAAGCTATGCGGTTTTTGCTTTATGACCTCCTGATTTCCAGAAAATGTAAACATTTCTCAGACTGGATTGAGAGCAGTCACCCAGATTGACCACAAATGTCTCTGTTCCTGCTGCAGAGTCCAAACTACTGACCAAACATTAGACTTCAGAAGCTGATGCTTTTTAAATCATTAGAAGTGTTATAAAATAAAATACAAATTATAGAGTTTTTATATTTCAGAAAGATATTTTATTCACTAATGTGTTTTTCTCCATTATAATCTTTTAATGTAACACACAGCTACATTAAGTAACATTAATTCTTCTTGTCACATCTTTCTTGTTTGTAGGCTGGAAACATTTATTATTATTATCATTATTATTTTTATTATTATTCAGGCCTAATTATTCAAAGAAAATATAAATAAATAACTGGGATTACACCGGTTAACACGCGAGGGATTTGAGTGCGGTGGAGACAAAATGACCTCTGACAGAAAGTGGGGGGGGGACACATCCCCCCCATCCCCCCCCAAACTGACACCTATGTCTTTCACAGATACTGAGGATGACAGACACTCTTCACAGACGGAGATCTGCTTGGTACCTAATAAGGTTGTCCTAAATCTGTCACAGATACTGAGGATGACTGACACTCTTCACAGACAGAGATCTGCTTGGTACCTACTTAAGATAGTCCTACATCTGTCACAGATACTGAGGGTGACAGACATTCTTCACAGACAGAGATCTGCTTGGTACCTACTTAAGATAGTCCTACATCTGTCACAGATACTGAGGGTGACAGACATTCTTCACAGACAGAGATCTGCTTGGTACCTACTTAAGATAGTCCTACATCTGTCACAGATACTGAGGGTGACAGACATTCTTCACAGACAGAGATCTGCTTGGTACCTACTTAAGATAGTCCTACATCTGTCACAGATACTGAGGGTGACAGACATTCTTCACAGACGGAGGTCTGCTTCGTACCTAACAAAGTTAGTCCTACATCAGTCACAGAAACTGAGGATGTCTGACACTCTTCACAGATGGAGATCTGCTTGGTACCTAATGAAAATAGTCCTACATCTTTCACCAAGGGCGTCAGTTTGTTTTAAAAAGTGGGGGGGACAGCTACTGTTACAAATGACTTTTAAGAAGTGCTTGTGATCAGGGGCGCTGCTAGGGATTTTAGCCCCAAGATAAGAAATGTGACTAGGACCCCCACAGCTGGCCGTTAGGCCGGCGAAATTTTTGATACAGTTTTACAAAAAAAAAGGCATTTTAGTGATATTTTGACTATCATTCCTATATTTGTGAAAAGAACAACATGAGAGCTACTTGGTAGGGGAAGCACTGAAAATACAATGAAATTCATTTAGATTTTATTTGCTGCAAGACTGATACTCTATATTCCAAAAACCCATCTCTTTATTTAAATACTTGAACATAAAATTCTCTTTAGAATAATTACAAGACAAAAACAATCTAAAATACAAAATAACCTCTTCCTTTAAAATGAAATGCAATTATAATCTGTGGAGAAAACACCATCAAAGACAAAATGGCCAATTGTCTTTTATGATATATTGTAATTTGAACATGTAGCCCCACATGCAGGTTTAATTTATCTCCAATACTGTGGGCTCACAGGTGATGCCATTAGATTTGTGTTGAAAAAATACATATATGAAGCTATGCGGTTTTTGCTTTATGACCTCCTGATTTCCAGAAAATGTAAGCATTTCTCAGACTGGATTGAGAGCAGTCACCCAGATTGACCACAAATGTCTCTGTTCCTGCTGCAGAGTCCAAACTACTGACCAAACATCAGACTTCAGAAGCGGATGCTTTTTAAATCATTAGAATCATTATAAAATAAAATACATACCATAGGCTTTTTTAATTTCAGAAAGATATTTTATTCACTAATGTGTTTTTCTCCATTATAATCTTTTAATGTAACACACAGCTACATTAAGTAACATCAATTCTTCTTGTCACATCTTTCTTGTTTGTAGGCTGGAAACATTTATTATTATTATTATCATTATTATTTTTATTATTATTCAGGCCTAATTATTCGAGGAAAATATAAATAAATAACTGGGATTACACTGGTTTACACGTAAGGGATTTGAGTGCGGTGGAGACAAAATGACCTCTGACAGAAAGTGGGGGGGGGACACATCCCCCCCGTCCCCCCCTAAACTGACACCTATGTCTTTCACAGATACTGAGGATGGCAGACACTCTTCACGGATGGAGATCTGCTTGGTACCTAACAAAGATAGTCCTACATCTGTCACAGATACTGAGTACAGACACTCTTCATAGATGGAGATCTGCCCGGTACCTACTTAAGATAGTCCTACATCTGTCACAGATACTGAAGATGACAGACACTCTTGACAGATGGAGATCTGCTTGGTACCTAATGAAGATAGTCCTACATCTGTCACAGATACTGAGGACATACACTCTTCACTGAAGAAGATCTGCTTGGTAACTTATGAAGGTAGTCCAAAATTGAATTAGTTCTTTCTTTTCACATGCTGAACATGGGAAAAGCACCGTACAGTCCTCAACATGGGAAAAGCACCGTACAGTCCTGGTGAGTACAGTGTTCTCCACACAGAAGTTAATGTAATCCGTTATACAGTCTGTGAGGTTGTTGATGTCCTCCCCGTGAGGATCACAGCACTCCTTCCACACAGTTGACTCAAAACCTTCCCTCAGAGCCTCTTCAGTCTCCTCAGACCATCTCTTAACTGCGCGGGTCACAGCTGGCTGCCTGTGGAAAAGTGGTTTGTACACGGGCTGGAGATAAACCAGGCTGTGGTCTGATCTCCACAGGGGAGGGAGGGGTGATGACTTGTATACATCCTTGGTTTTTGCATACAGTAAGTCCAGTATTTTATTGTCTCTGGTGTGGCAGGTGACATACTGGGTGAAAGTGGGCAAAGTGGAGGATGGAGAGGTGTGATTAAAGTCCCCAGAGATGAGGAGGAGGGCCTGAGGGTGTTTGGTCTGTAGCCAGCTGACTGCAGAGTGCAGGGTCTCACATGCAAAGGCTGATTATTACAGTTGGCCTGACACAGGCAGACTAATGCAGCACCATTCTTTAACAGTTACTATGGCAACGAGGGGGAGGAGGCAGAACATGTTCCTTTGATCTTCCCTTGCTGCTGATTGGACCTCTGGATCAAAGGATGTTCCTCTGGTGCTGCTTTGGTGATTCCATCAGTCCATATATGGACATAGACTCTGATATGTCTATATAAGTAAGATCAGGATTGTGCAGACTTAATTCAACATCAGAGCAAGAACAATGAACAACACAGAGGCAAGTACACAGACCAACATTTTGGTCAACAAGGACCTACTCAGGTGTCCGCCTGACATCCATGCAGTGGCTTAATCTAGAGGCTGAATCACTGGACCCGAGAACAAAACCCAAACTGACGGAGATGTGTTTGGAATTAATCGATGTTGCAGCAACACACATCTTTGAGCTCTTGCAGTGTGAGAGTGATGGTGCGAGCATTATGTTTGTGCCAAAGGACCAGGTGTCTAAGTGTCTTGGAGACATGGGCAGCATCATAGCACAGACATGGGCTGAGAAGATGGGTGTTAAGGGTGACATCCACAGCTCGAGCACACAGATACTGACAGAGCTCATAGTTGATGAGGTTACAGAGAAGGTGAACAACTAGCTCTCTAGCTTGGAGGAGTGTGAGAAAGCTTTTCCCCGGAGTGTGAGGATCATCGCACAAAACATGTGGCAAGTACTTTGTAACATTATGCCCAGGATAACCAAAGTCCATGAAATCCAGGAAAGTGACCCTGGTTAATGAGTTTGAATGCACTTCTAATGAGGAAGTCCTCCTCATTAGACGTGCATCTTGTTACCAGTATAATACTGTAAAATTTAAAGCAACCCCTTTATAGTGTACCAAATGAAGAATGTCCTACGTCTATCACAGATAATGAGGACAGACACTCTTCACAGATGGAGATCTGTTTGGTAACTAATGAAGGAAGTCAGACATATGTCACAGATACTGATGTTGACAGACACTCTTCACAGATGGAGATCTGCTTGGTACCTTATGAGGATAGTGCTACATCTGTCACAGATACTGAGGATGACTGAAACTCTTCACAGACGGAGATCTGCTTGGTACCTAATGAAGATAGTCCTACATCAGTCACAGATACTGAGGATGACAGACACTCTTGAAGGATGGAGATCTGCTTGGTACCTAATGAAGATAGTCCTACATCTGTCACAGATACGGGGGATGAAAGACACTCTTCACTCTTCACAGGTGGAGATCTGCTTGGTACCTAATGAAGATCATCTTACATCTGTCACAGATACTGAGGATGTCTGACACTCTTCACAGATGGAGATCTGCTTGGTACCTACTTAAGATAGTCCTACATCTGTCACAGATACTGAGGATGACTGAGACTCTTCACAGATGGAGATCTGCTTGGTACCTACTTAAGATAGTCCTACATCTGTCACAGATACTGAGGATGACTGAGACTCTTCACAGATGGAGATCTGCTTGGTACCTACTTAAGATAGTCCTACATCTTTCACAGATACTGAGGATGACAGATACACTTCACAGACGGAGATCTGCTTGGTACCTACTGAAGATAGTCCTACATCTGTCACAGACACTGAGGATGACAGATACACTTCACAGACGAAGATCTGCTTGGTACCTACTGAAGATAGTCCTACATCTGTCACAGAAATGCCAGGATAACAAAAGTCCATTGAGGAATCCAGGAAAGTGACCCTGGTTAATGAAGTTTTACATCCGATAATGAGGATGACAGCACTCCTCACAGACAGAGATCTGTCCTCATTAGTATACTTTGTTAATACTGTAAAATTTAAAGCAACCCCTTTATAGTGTACCAAATGAAGAAAGTCCTACATCTGTCACAGATACTAAGGACAGACACTCTTCACCGACAGAGATCTGCTTGGTAACTAATGAAGGTAGTCCAAAATTGAATTAGTTCTTTCTTTTCCCATGCTGAACATGGGAAAAGCACCGTTCAGTCCTGGTGAGTACTGTGTCCTCCACACAGAAGTTAATGTAACCCGTTATACAGTCTGTGAGGTTGTCGATGTCCTCCCCGTGAGGATCACAGAACTCCTTTCACACAGTTGACTCAAAACAGTCCCTCAGAGCCTCTTCAGTCTCCTCAGACCATCTCTTAACTGCGCGGGTCACAGCTGGCTGCCTGTGGAAAAGTGGTTTGTACACGGGCTGGAGATAAACCAGGCTGTGGTCTGATCTCCGCAGGGGAGGGAGGGGTGATGATTTGTATGCATCCTTGGTGTTTGCATACAGTAAGTCCAGTATTTTATTGTCTCTGGTGTGGCAGGTGACATACTGGGTGAAAGTGGGCAAAGTGGAGGATGGAGAGGTGTGATTAAAGTCCCCAGAGATGAGGAGGAGGGCCTGAGGGTGTTTGGTCTGTAGCCAGCTGACTGCAGAGTGCAGGGTCTCACATGCAATGGCTGATTATTACAGTTGGCCTGACACAGGCAGATTAATGCAGCACCATTCTTTAACAGTTACTATGGCAACGAGGGGGAGGAGGCAGAACATGTTCCTTTGATCTTCCCTTGCTGCTGATTGGACCTCTGGGTCAAAGGAAGTTCTGGTGCTGCTTTGGTGATCCCATCAGTCCATATATGGACATAGACTCTGATATGTCTATATAAGTAAGATCAGGATTGTACAGACTTAATTCGACATCAGAGCAAGAACAATGAACAACACAGAGGCAAGTACACAGACCAACATTTTGGTCAACAAGGACCTACTCAGGCGTCCGCCTGACATCCATGCAGTGGCTTAATCTAGAGGCTGGATCACTGGACCCAAGAACAAAACCCAAACTGACGGAGATGTGTTTGGAATTAATCGATGTTGCAGCAACACACATCTTTGAGCTCTTGCAGTGTGAGAGTGATGGTGCGAGCATTATGTTTGTGCCAAAGGACCAGGTGTCTAAGTGTCTTGGAGACATGGGCAGCATCATAGCACAGACATTGGCTGAGAAGATGGGTGTTAAGGGTGACATCCAGAGCTCGAGCACACAGATACTGACAGAGCTCATAGTTGATGAGGTTACAGAGAAGGTGAACAACTAGCTCTCTAGCTTGGAGGAGTGTGAGAAAGCTTTTCCCCGGAGTGTGAGGATCATCGCACAAAACATGTGGCAAGTACTTTGTAACATTATGCCCAGGATAACAAAGTCCATGAAATCCAGGAAAGTGACCCTGGTTAATGAGTTTGAATGCACTTCTAATGAGGAAGTCCTCCTCATTAGACGTGCATCTTGTTGCCAGTTTAATACTGTAAAATTTAAAGCAACCCCTTTATAGTGTACCAAATGAAGAAAGTCCTACGTCTATCACAGATACTGAGGACAGACACTCTTCACAGACACAGATCTGCTTGGTATGTAATGAAGAGTGTCAGTCATCTGTCACAGATACTGAGGACGACAGACACTCTTCACAGACGGAGATCTGCTTGGTACCTAATGAAGAGTGTCAGTCATCTGTCACAGATACTGAGGACGACAGACACTCTTCACAGACGGAGATCTGCTTGGTACCTAACAAAGTTAGTCCTACATCTGTCACAGATACTGAGGACAGACACTCTTCACAGACGGAGATCTGCTTGGCACCCAATCACGATGGTCCTACATCTGTCTTAAATACTGTAGAAAACTTTTATTGATACTTTATTTTGAAGGTCTAAGCTGCCACCACCTTTGTTTATCCGGTCTGGTCCGGTGTCAGAGGCAAGAGAACACAGAGGCTTGGTCAAGTATAAAAATATAACCTTTATTTAATCACAAATATATTAAATATGAGTCTGTGTCTTGGATCTCACTGAGTTCTGCGCCTGCTGAAAGGGACAGCCCTAGCCCCTAAGAACGCCACACTGAAACACACATAAAATACACTGCACACTGATTTACCATAACCATGCACAGACCAATAAATAAAGTGAACTGCATGCGTCTCTAAACTAAGGACCACTACACACTAGGCGGGTCAGAACCACTACAAGCACCAGAGGGGGGCAGGAGCTACCCTGAGCACGGGCGCCACCCTCGGTGAATCTCAGACAGAGCTCAAACAAAATTATAAAATAGGCCTAAACACAAAACAAGAAAACAAAGATTATTCACACAATGGCTGGACGGGGCGACAGCAGACCCCCCAAGGGACAATGGACTCCCAGCCGCTGCAGCGGCGGGCGCAGCGGCCCTCAGGACAAACCAGGGAGGAGCAGCCAACAGCCGGTATGGGGAGAGACGGCTTATCGACGTGGAGAAACAGCACCCCGACACAGCGGGGCGAGAAGGCGTACAGACAGCCTGGCACGTGGAGAAACTGCACCCCAAAACGGCGAGGCAGGAAGGCGTGTGGGCGACCTCATACGTGGAGAAACTGCACCCCAAAACGGCAAGGCAGGAAGGCGTGTGGGCGACCTCGTGGCTCCAGTCAAGGGACTCACTAACCCCCCCTTCTCTACCTAAAGGAGGCGACCAGCCTCCCCTCCTAGCGCAGGAACCGCTCCCCTATCTAACTGTCTTCACTGCCAGTGACACTAAAAGTCACGGGCAGCCTGCTCGGTTTGTTTCTCTGTCCCCCAGCCACGGCCACAGGCGCCAGCAGTCCAGCTCCTCTCTCTCGCGCCGCTCATTCAGATCCTTTTTTTAACCCCCACAGTGTCCCTCCACCTCCTACCACAGGTGAGTGTGATCAGCTAATCAGTGCCTCAGTTCACCGCCAACACAGGGCCTCTATCCCCCTCAAGTGACCACAAAGTGCAAAACATACTCAAAACTTAGTTTCACTACACTGAGGATGACAGACACTCTTCACAGATGGAGATCTGCTTGGTACCTAATGAAGATAGTCCTACATCTGTCACAGATACTGAGGACACACACTCTTCACTGAAGAATATCTGCTTGGTAACTAATGAAGGTAGTCCAAAATTGAATTGGTTCTTTCTTTTCCCATGGTGAACATGAGAAAAGCACCGTTCAGTCCTGGTGAGTACAGTGTCCTCCACACAGAAGTTAATGTAATCCGTTATACAGTCTGTGAGGTTGTCGATGTCCTCCCCGTGAGGATCACAGAACTCCTTCCACACAGTTGACTCAAAACAGTCCCTCAGAGCCTCTTCAGTCTCCTCAGACCATCTCTTAACTGCGCGGGTCACAGCTGGCTGCCTGTGGAAAAGTGGTTTGTACACGGGCTGGAGTTAAACCAGGCTGTGGTCTGATCTCCGCAGGGGAGGGAGGGGTGATGACTTGTATGCATCCTTGGTTTTTGCATACAGTAAGTCCAGTATTTTATTGTCTCTGGTGTGGCAGGTGACATACTGGGTGAAAGTGGGCAAAGTGGAGGATGGAGAGGTGTGATTAAAGTCCCCAGAGATGAGGAGGAGGGCCTGAGGGTGTTTGGTCTGTAGCCAGCTGACTGCAGAGTGCAGGGTCTCACATGCAAAGGCTGATTATTACAGTTGGCCTGACACAGGCAGACTAATGCAGCACCATTCTTTAACAGTTACTATGGCAACGAGGGGGAGGAGGCAGAACATGTTCCTTTGATCTTCCCTTGCTGCTGATTGGACCTCTGGATCAAAGGACGTTCCTCTGGTGCTGCTTTGGTGATTCCATCAGTCCATATATGGACATAGACTCTGATATGTCTATATAAGTAAGATCAGGATAGATACAGTCGGCCTACAGAGGAACGCCCACAAAACGTCATATCTGGTTTACACCAAGGGGGAAAACAAACCGTCTTCCACAATGCAGAAGAGTTGTCGTGCGTCCTTTTGCACCTCAAAATAGATTAAAAAATCCCTGTCTTAAGTTTTATATCCCACGGAGCAGAAGCACAGAGCCAAGGAGAAGAATGCGGTGGCTTTAAGTGATCCGGTGGGAGATAAGTTAGTCGCCTGTGGGATCCAAAATCCAACATAAGTAAGTCTGTAGTAAGTATTTCATTACAGGTATGACAATGCTGCTTTTATTTACAGTGATATGTTTTTCATAGTTAACGTGGATGGTTAATGAATAGTTTTAATAAAAAATACCGTATTACTGCACCATGCATGCTACCTTATCACGTTACAAAAGCTCAGCGAGTATACAGCCGTATACATACAATCGGCGTTATTAGCATAGCTCTGTATTTTGCTAATACGGTTGTATACTCGCTTAGCTTTTGTAATGAAAAACATATCACTGTAGGGTATGTGAAAGCAGCGTTGTCATACCTGTAATGATGGGCCTACTACAGACGTACACATGTTTGGATTTTGGATCCCACACGTGGCCAAACTTATCCTCCGGCCGGATCTCATAAAGCAGACTGACAACACGGTCCGAGCTATGGGGAGTCTGTCTTGAGAAGATGTGCTAAATTTCTACCTACTGCAAGCTGGTTCGTCAAACACTTGTTCTTACTCATTAGACTACTGCCCAGTAGTTTGGTCTAGTGCATCAAATACTGACTTGGAGAAATAACAGTTGGTACAAAATAGAGCTGCAAGGCTGGCACTGAGTAGTGACAAAAGGGCAAACATCAATAAAATGCATTAGGTTGGTGAAAGAAATACGTATCCCCTCTTTGCTTTATTTTTTAGAAACATTTGTACATCACAGGTTCCAAATGTTCTTTATGGTCAATGTAATTACGGTGGGGATGGTCACAGTTTTAGTTAGGCATGTTTCCAGAGGTTGTTTTACTCTACCCCCGAGATCAAGTGTATGATGTTTGACATTGGACATTCACAACAGTCACTGTTTCACATTCAAGGGGAAGAAATATAAATCTATTCTCTGAGGGAGAATAATAGATTTATGTGCGTTTTTACAACTTTAAAAATATTTAAAAAATAGCATTTTAAAAAGAAGTCTTGTGGCATGTTGAGAATATGACTATTTTGCACAACTGGTTTAACATTGATAAGTCACATTGTCAGGTAGAATAATAGAAAAACATGCGTTTCTTCCTTGGAATGTGAAACGACGACGAATGTCAGTGTCCAATATCAAACATATCTCGGTGACAAGTAATGCAGGCCAAAGTACACTTCGAAAAGATCCTCCTATACACTGTAAACACAAACATTCATATTACTCAGAAGTATTGTGTTGAACTAACTCACTTCTTGGTAACTTGTTATGAACACTCATTATAAACAAGTTGTTAATAATTCTTGATGAAGAAATTAATTTACTCAGTTGTCTTGAGTTTACATGTCTTAAATAAATTAAGTATTTAGAACTTGTGGGTTTTTTGGTAGTGAAATGCTGTATGTTCCATTCAAGCTTTACATTTCTTGTTGTTTTCCTGTTACAACAAAAACATTTATTGCATACAATAACCAATATGTCTTTGTTAGCTTAATAGTTTTTAAAAATAGAATAAAATGTTATAATTTTTTTAATATTTATATAAAGTAGTGCAGTTTATTGTATATAAAACGCATCCTAAAATACTATTTTTGTTTACATGGAAAGTCTGGTCTTCTCAGCTTTTTTCTTTCCTTTTTGGCCATTTAACATTTCCATAGCTTCTTTAAAGATTTTCTCCACCAAACTCTGCCACTACTTTCTTTCATTATTCGAACATACGCACATCACTCCGCCAGTGTTTAGCACTATTTTCGAGTGGGGTGTAACATTGGCTTCTGTTAGAAGTCGTTTGTAATGTGCATATCACTCCGCCTATCTCGAACTTTCTACCTCATGAAGGGACAGGCAGAGGCACGTGTGCAGCTGGATAACGTCTCCACAGTGGTGCTCCTCGTCGGCTTTGCCGTAATTGTCTTTCTCGCTGCAGCTTTTTGGTAAGTAAGAAATATTCTCATTTTTTTGTATCGGCTTGTGGTTTTGCATTCAAAGGGAAGGCTGTCTGTGCATACTTAGCTTAGCTTAACCGTCACATTAGCCATCCGACGTTAAGTTATTTTTGCAACCTCACTTCCAAAAGTTCATTCCTGCACTTTTGTCCACCACTTTTGACTTTGAATTCCTCGTATTTAAAATAACCCCTCTGAAATAATCCCCCAACCCGCGAACACATCCACCAAAACAGGCGCGCAGACAGGCATGCACCGCAGATGTATGTGTGTGTAAAACAACTGAATAGCTCTATATTTAAAGCCGTTCCTAAAATATAATTCTGCAGGTGTACGTGTGGTAATATAAACGATTAAAAATTTAAATCATTTTGGGAAATGTCAGTTTTGTATGCAACTGGAAAATATCTGGCGCCAATTCATTCATATTTTAATATCATAGTTGTGAGGGGTATAAAGATTGACCCATCCTAACCAGGTGGCGTTTATAACGTGAGAACCTTGTGCTAGTCCGCGGCATTCTGGCAGATTAAAATTTAATTTAATTTTAAATCGGTTGTTTTGACTGCATTGTTTGCTCTGTGTCTTCAATCTCGCGAGACTCGGACGCTGACCTTTCACCTATGACAACACGGAAAACATCCATGGGCGGTCCTCGGTACATGTGCATGGACAGGTAGCGAGAGCTTCAGTGTTCGGGTCAAACGACGATAAGATACGCCTCAGAAAGCAAGTTATTGAGACTACATTAGGAGCATCGAGATAGTCTGTCCGCAGGTAAGCTTTGTAGAAAAGTGATTATGTGCCTCAGTTGCGGAATAATTTCAACTGATAGGTTCAACGATATCTCCTGTGCTATGGGGGTAGCATTAGCAAACAGCTACACGAGCAGCCCCAGTATTAAAGGCGTTGACGATCGGTTTAGAGGTTTCTGCAGGTATAATGACAAGCAAGTCCCGACTGAAGCGTAAGTGGCTTTCTCAACAATGCTTAAGTAGCATCTAAATCGGCTGGAGAATATAATAAACGGAGGTGAATAGAAAAAATGTCTTTTTTCTTTATCATTGTAATACTAACAGAATTGACATTCTGTGTAATGAGACATAATTTGCCCAGTCAGTGTGTCTTTCTGCTACTTTGTTTAATGTATATTTGAAAAATTAATTGCTGTTAAGTGCTAGCAAGGCTTTACAAAAGGCACAACGATGGGTAAGTAAGTAGAGAAGCCAATATATCAATGTTATAACAATGTTTCATGGCTTACATTCAGTTTTTTTATTTTTCATTGTTATTTTAACTAGAGCCTTCATAAATATGAGTTTATCATGTCATGCATTTCTTGTGCACTCTTATCACAATACAATCATTTTATCAGAGTATAACTAAGGTAGGCTTGTCATGTTTTATTTGAAATAATTGTTTTTATGCTCTTTTTCCATCATTTAGGCAGAAACTGATGCTCAGTTGGCCTGTCAAAATTCAAGTAATAAAAGGTATTTTCATTTCACATCAACACACTTGATTAATGTCTCAGTACTTATTTAACTACATCTATCTGTTTCAATGCCTCTCTCTCTCTCTCTCTCATATAGTTTTGTGAATCTCATGGTACTTAAATATCAAAGGGAGAAATAATATAGGGATGCACAATATTGGACTTTTCAGTTAAAGATCTAAAAACATCATTAGAATCTATATTCATATTGTAACATTCATTCATACACATTTCATTCTAAAGAGGGAGAAGTTTCTTCTGCACCATGTTTTTTTAACAATGTTGTTTGAGCCTGTATTAGAAATAGAAATATTTACGGGAGAATTCCAGTAATTCAGACTGCTATGACAAACTCCAGGCTTGTGTTATTTTAGTTAAGCTACATTTGCATACAGTAAATTGTGTATTTAACCATCTTTGCTGATTCTGTTGTAGGATTGTGTCAGTATCTGCAGTAGGGATGTAACAGTTACCAGTAAAATGGTAAACCGCGGTAAAATTTCCCATGGTAATTATTACCATGTCTTTTTAAAATTACCGTTTTGCCGTGTTTAATCACCACACAGTGTCAGCAACTCACGGTGATGCTACTCTTTGCCTGAAAAAGCCTGAACTATGTATCTGTCCTCGATTAAGCAGCCTCAATGGAAGCGCGCATGTGCAGTTTTGTTTGGCTTCTGAGTCTGAGGGCGAAAGTTGGAGACACAGCGGAGAGTTACCTCAAAATGAACTCTGAAGTCTGGTTGAATTTGGGATTTTACAAGGATGCTGAGAGGAAACTGATAGAAGACCGTCTCCATGTCTGAAACAGTCTCCCTGTTTGAAAGACAACGCTGCAAGGAAAGATAAAGATGTGCGCGATGGAAACGGCTGGAACTCTTCGAGTAAATGAACTGACCGAGCCGTAGAGGTAGAGAGAGAGAGGGAGGGAGAGGATTCATACCTGAGAGAATTACAGGTAGTTCATCAGTAATTCTACCCAAAAAATGTATACATCTTATAAATAACAGAATTAATATCATTCTGAAGTGTGGTCTTGCCTTTGTTTAAACGTGTATTTGCCGTATTTTGAAATTGATCGTCTTTTTTCGTCATAGTTCGTGTTTTATGGATTTCATCAATCGTCATTTGGAAATATTTAGAGGAGCAAATATTGAGGAAGCCTGCTAGGGAGAGGGGAGACTAGAGGAGAGTCATAAAGGAGGTTTATTGCTTAGGGACTATCGTCAGTTAAAAAAGAAAGTCATGGACATTGTCTAATATAAGGAGCTGTAACATGGACACTAATGCTGTATGTCAGATAGGTTAAGATTATTTTTTGTCATCTCAAAACTTTGAACATGTTCATTTACGACTGTTTATAAAGAGAATCCTGTTTGATGTTCAAATCAGTTGTTTTATTTTCTTGTAATCACACCGTTTATAACATCATAATGGCAAATACTTTCCAGAATTGTTGTTTTTTTTTTTTCTCATGAAAGAAGGGCACAAATGTAATTAAAGGGCATTTCTTGACACATTATTGACAAAAAGAATCATTATGATTATAATATTGAAGGGGTTAAATGATTTAAATTCTGTGTAAAAGTACTTTTTGAACATTTTGAGCACACTGCAACAATACCGTGATAATAATGATAACCGTGATAATTTTGGTCACAATAACCGTGATACAAAATTTTCATATCGTTACATCCGTAATCTGCAGATATCAAAATTGTGATGTTCACATCTGATATTATACATTATCATACAAGCACAAAAAACTGTAAACTCTGACTTTGTATAAACCAACTGACCTATGTGAGTTTTATCTTTTCTTTTATTCATTCCGATTCTTTAAACTTCATGTGTGTGGTGTTTTTTAATTTTTTTCTATTTTTAATTATCAAACCTGGAATTGCATTCAAACTTAAGAATGTAAAGTTACTTAAAATATAATTTATAAAATGAATATATAAATGTGGGCAAAATTCCAATATTGTGCATGATAAATACATCTTTGTGATCACAAAATCATTCAGTGTCCTTGAAAAAACTTACCTTTGGGCCCTGATAATTAGATTCATATTTTAGTTCATTCATGTTTTAACTGAGTTATATTGTGAAATGAGTGAAACATGTACAAGCCATGTTAAACAACAAAGCTATCAGAAATACTATAATTATTTGCCACTTTGACTTAATTTGAGCCAATGTAGTTGCCCAGTTCATACAAACATCTAAATATATCAAAACCTTAATGAGTTGATTTAGATGTATCAATTGCTTATTTTTTATGTTGTATTGTTTATCTGACTAATTTTATTCTAATTCTTTATTTCTAGATGAGCCAAGAAAATTGAGATCCTTCAATGCAGTGGACCTGTAAGTACTGCACCTTTTGTGCAGAAAAAAGGGTTATTTACTCAAACATTATCGCTTAAAGCATGGGTGCCACACAAGAATATCCCAACTTCCATGCCCACACAAAGACTGTATATGCACTTTTAAATCTTTTAATGCCCTCAAGGTACACTTAACAAAATGGCACACTCAAAAGGAGCCAAGGAAAGCCAGTCACACCAAATTCCATTGTCAGTTATGTGACTTTGTGGAGCCTTGTACTGATGCTGATTTTTTCTCTCATCTGCGAAGACATTTAAAACTGAAGCAAAAGGTAGTTTGTCCATATGTAGGCTGCAACTTTGCCAGCAGTGTTTACTCAACTTTTAACTCACACAGAAGCAAAGAGCATCCAATACAAATCAAGACACCTTTCAAACCTGAATTTTTTTTAGAGAAGGATCTTGATGAACCTCTCACTGATGACATTTATCAACCTGAGGACAATGTCCTTGATGCAGAAGATTCAGAATTTGAGTTTACCAACCTCGATGGTAATCTGGAAGACTTGGAGGATCAGTTGGAACGTAATGTAGCTACCCTTTTTCTAAAAATGACATCAATTCTGAACATCTCAGAAAGTGCCTTGCAAGAAATCATTGAGCAAATCAGGCAAATCTGTTCATTGTCACAGCCATTGATCTATTCTTCACTTCGTCAAATACTACATCAGTATGATGACTCTTTAGTGAGAGAGGTGGCCAACGTTTTTTCCGAGAACAACCCTTTCCTGAAATTAACATCTGTAGGGGGATCATTGTCTACTGCTCACAGGCAAAAAACATACATTTTAAGAGAATTCCCTGTCGTCATACCCATTGAGTTTGTCTTGAAGAAAACACAGACAGTTGTGTATGTCCCCATATTAAAAATGATTCAGACTTTGCTTAGCAATGGAGACATTTTGGACAAGGCCATGAAAGTTGAGCCTAATCTGTCACAGGGTTACAAGTCTTACAGGGATGGATCCCACTTCAAAAGTAATTCTCTTGACAGAAGAAGAGTTCAGAGTTGCTCTTAATTTGTACATTGATGACTTTGAGGTGGCCAACCCCTTGGGAACCTCCAGGAAGAAACACAAGTTGTGTGCCATCTATTGGGTACTTGGAAATCTGCCCCAAAATATCGCTCTTCCCTTCATTCAATTCAGCTGGCCTTGCTTTGCAAGGTCAGTATCATCAAAGACTGCGGTTATAAGAAAGTTCTTTGCCCTCTCTCCTGCAGGACCTTGCTTCTCTTGAGCAACAAGGAGTGTATGTGGAACAACTTGGAGTAAGTGTAAAAGGGACCGTCTTGTTTGTTGCAGCAGACAACCTTGCTGCACATTCATTAGGAGGATTTTTTGAAAGCTTCACAGTAAGTCAACTGTGTCGATTTTGTATGGCCACAAAGGATGAAATACAACCAAAGAAGTACGAACAGGGTCATCCCAACCCCGAACAAAAGAAAGTCACAACAGACAGGTGCAAGATGTCCTGCAAGATCCCAGCATGGCACAGAAACATGGTGTCAAAGGAGTCTGTCCTCTGACTCAAAGTTTGGAACATTTTCATGTGACTGAAGGCTACCCACCAGATCTTTTGCACGATCTTCTGGAGGGTATTGTTCCAATTGAGCTGGCCTTGTGCTTAAGAAAAATGATATCAAAGGGATATATTTCCTTTGAAATCATAAATAAGGCCATTGAACAGTTTCCATATACATTTTCTGACAAAACAAATCGACCCCAACTCCTCACAAAGAACTTCACCACCAAGGGAACGATTGGAGGAAACGCCCATGAAAATTGGGCGCTTCTAGACTACTGCCTCTACTGATTGGTCATCACATCCCTGGTGAGGATGAAATCTGGGAGGTTTTGATGATCTTGAAGGATGTGGTGGAACTGTCACTTTCTGGAGAGTTTACAGAGGAATCTGTTTCATTTCTTGACTGCAAAATTGCAGATCATAGGGATCTTTTTCACAAAGTTTTTCCAGATGAAAAACTACGCCCAAAGCACCACTATCTCGAACATTACCCGGACCTGATAAGAACTTTTGGCCCTTTATCAGATGTGTGGACCATGCGTTTTGAGGGCAAACACAAGTTTTTCAAAGACATTGTGCGACATGTTCGCAATTTCAAGAGTTTACCCCACACGTTAGCCCTCAGACACCAGAAAATGGTTGCCTTCCATTTGGCTTCCTTCTTTTTCAAGCCATCTGTTGAAATTGATAAAATGAAGACTGTGATGGTTGCATCATTCCCAAAAAAATGTGCAGAACAGTCTGTATCAAATGAATGGCAAAACGAACACAGTTCTTGAAGCATCTTCAATCCGTCTAGATGGCATTAAGTACAGTGCTGATATGATCATCTCAGTCGGGTCTTGCTCAGGACTCCCAGATTTCAGACAAATAGCAAAGATTGTGGTTATCAATGCCAGCATAGTTTTTGTCTGCAAACTTGTGACTTCATGGTATGATGCACATCTTAGAGTCTTTGAGATATGTTTCAGCCATTTTTCCAGCTTTGCAGTCACCCAGTTGTCAGAGCTGAATGACGTTTTTCCATTGTCACTCTACAAAGTAAAGGGGAAATGGTTGGTTACACTGAAACGGCACATAATATGCTGAGTCAAGCAAATACTGACATGTTGCAGTTTTTTTCCTCTTTCAGGATATCTTACCAAAATGGCACAGAGGTTATTGCTGAGAGTGGTCATCAATGAAGACGACATCAGGAAGTTGGTTTTAAACGAAAGACCAGATTGTATTGAAGAACTGAAAGTGCAGTTGAGGGACAAACTGTCATTGCAGTATGACTTTAAACTACAGTATGAAGATGTAGACTTCAATAACGCCCTCTGCAATTTGACGGAAATTACGGATTTGCCTGAAAAAGCAACGCTGAGAATCATACCTCTTGTCACTCTCCAGCTGACATCTCTGGCATCACCCTCAGCATCAACATCAGACACTGACCTAAGTACAGCTGACACGGAGATCCTGTCACCTGCCGAATCTTCACCATTGCTAAGGAAACAATGGCCAGAATTTTTTGACATTCCCAATTTCTCAGTCGATGTTGAGTACAGACTGAGACAAGAAGATCTGATCTTTATGAGAGATGGAACGCGTACACCTCTTCCCCGTGATATGAAGCATGACATATTGGAAAAACTTGCTGTGGCAATGTACAGTTTTAAAGCTTACCCAACGGATGAAGAATTTGCTAGTGTTGCACAATCTCTCACCAGCAAGCACCCAAGTCTCTCAGAGCCAGGTCCACAGCCAGGCTGGTATGGCTGGAAAAACAGTCTTAAGTTTAAGATGGGCAACTATCGCACAAAGCTCCGAAGAGCTGGATGTGAAGATGTTGCAGTTAATGGAGGTAAAAGAAGTAAAAGTAACCCAGCGGGAGAATCCTCAAGCAAGAACATCAAGCGTCCAAAAAGAGGTGAGGCAAATTATCTGCCCAACTTGCCCGATGGACACAATGAAACAAGCTTGGAAAAGGCCAGAAATGTTCTGCAGGAAGAAATGAAGAAAAAAAAACGAAACGTAAACACTGACAGCTCAAATGATGGACCAGACCTTTCCCATGCGCCGACAAGAGATTGTGAAAACTAAGCCTGCTCTACTGGACTTGCTTGAAAGATGGCCAGCTTTTCACAGAGCAGCAGGTATTCACTTCCTGGATGTCTATATCTTTTTGTCTAAGTTCTGAGCTTTTCTTGGAATTCTGAGAAAATAAAGTCTTAGTTCTGACTTTGATCTTTCAGAATTTGGAGGGGAAAAAAAGGCAGAATTCTACAGAAAAGGATTTTGGCAAAAGTAAAAATTACGTTTAGAAGGAGATTTAAGTCAGAATTCTGAGAAAAAGTTGAATTCTTGCTTTACTCAGAATTATATGGAATATGGTTTAAAAAAAGTTAAAATAAGGTCCAAAAGGGCTAAAATGTGGTCTGGCTTTATTTGATTTGTTTTAAATAGTTATAAAAATTTTTGAGACCCTAACCTTGTTATCAAACAGTGGTACTTATCCTCTCAAAACAATCTGACATTTTTCTCTAAGTTGTGTCCTTTTTCTCAGAATTCTGAGAAGATTAAAGTCAGAATTCTACTGAAGAGGATGAGGGCCATTGGTAAAAAATTAACTTTGAGATTAGATAAAGGCCAAAAAAGTTGGGGTTCAAAGTGGTCCAAATAAGGTCAGACTTTTTTAAATTGTAGTTTTTGTAGTTATTTTTTAAGTGGCCCTTTTCCACTTCATTAGAATTCTGTTTTTTTTTTTTCTTTTCTTTTTTTCAGTTTTCTGGC
The DNA here is from genome assembly GCA_036419115.1 of Scarus forsteni. Taxonomy (NCBI): domain Eukaryota; kingdom Metazoa; phylum Chordata; class Actinopteri; order Labriformes; family Labridae; genus Scarus; species Scarus forsteni. The sequence goes on from JAZDUH010000412.1 coordinate 94,825, forward strand.
CTTTTCTTAGAGTTCTGAAATTAAAGTCAGAATTCTATCAAATGTTTTTATGGCTATGGGTGACTATTGCAAGCATAGTTCTGGTAAATATCAATAATGCTCTCCAGCTTAAAACATTTTGGCAATATAAATTAGATCAAGACAATTTTGGCACTACTATATTTGTCATGACTTTTATGATTAAAAATTTGCAAGATTCCAAGAAATTAGGTACAAGAAATTTGGTCGCAACTCTATATTCTTCAGATTTTTTTTTTAAGGTTTGTTTAATTAAATAACAGATTTGTCTTCCAGCATGACCCTTTAGTTGTGGTATACTGTTGTCTTTTAGCTTTGTTTCTCTAAATTTTGAAAAATCCCAATTTCATAATTTTCCTGTTTTCAAAACTTTGCACCCATTTATACCAATTGTTAAATTGAGGCCAGAAATGTTAGTTCCAGTAGAACTCTATATCTCCTTTTTCACACAAAAAGCTGAAGGTACACTTTACTCTCCTGTTTGTTTGTAGCCCTTACAGTTTTGTTTGCAACACCTTTTATTTAAAAGGATGTCTTCATACTTTACTGATTGGCCCTCCCCCCACCCCTAAACCCCCTTCTTGTTTTCTGCAGGTATTTGCGGAGTTCATGAGAATTGCCAGCAAGAATCTTGAAGTACAGTTCTTTCAGGCTTTAGACCAGTACACCCCTCGCCTTTTTGAACTCTTCAGGTCAAAAAAAGGAGCCATTGGAAAAAACCTTACAGAGTTGATGCAGGGCACAAACTTGATGGTAAGTTTTTTTTCTTTCTCAGTTTAAGTACTAAGTTAAAGCCATGTGTGTAGGTCCTCAGATTCCAAGTGATCATTGATCCCTTTGTCAAAGCCGCAAGATGTGACTGTGCTGCGCTCCATTGTACTCCGAGGGATTCCAGTTGCAGTTGGTGATAAACCCGCTGATTTTTTCAAGACATGCCATGTAAGTATTTTTATCAAATAACTTGTTTTGTTGCAGTTTCAGAATGTGATAGGTACTGAAAATTATAAGTTCACTTCTTGAATGCCCTAACACTAATTTCTTAGTTGCATAGTCATCATGTGAAGGTTTATTCTTGGATATCTAGATCATGACTCTTGATCATCTCAAAGTTGTATACGAGGTAATTTGTACTTGAAGTTACTTTATTCATACTAATAACTAAAAACCAACATATAAATATGTGTTCTGTTTGTTTTCTGAAGCTTATAAGGTTGTCTAATGAAGAACTAAAGATTTCTGAGCATTTATCTCTCTAACTGCAGCTGCAATCACAAACTGCTGTAGAATAAGACATTTTGCAAAGGTTATTTTACTGCTGCAAATGTACTTTTTAAAATCTTTTGGCTTAAAAAAAAACAAATAAATAAATAAAATACACCAGACAATCTGATGATGAATTTAAATCACTTTTATGAAACACCGAACAAAGTAAACCAAACCCGGTCGACGTTTAATCTCATGGAAATTTCACAAGTTAAAAGAAAGCGTCCGAAGGTCGAGAAGGGAAGAGGTATACAAGAGAGGACTACCGAGTAGGGACAGAAAGAGGGAGACAGATGTAAACAGGAGAGGGATATAGACAGACGTAAACAGCAGAGAGATATAGACAGACGTAAACAGAAGAGAGATATAGACAGACGTAAACAGAAGAGAGAGATATAGACAGATGTAAACAGGAGAGAGATATAGACAGACGTAAACAGAAGAGAGAGATATAGACAGATGTGAACAGAAGAGAGAGATATAGACAGATGTAAACAGGAGAGAGATATAGACAGACGTAAACAGAAGAGAGAGATATAGACAGATGTAAACAGAAGAGAGAGATATAGACAGATGTAAACAGGAGAGAGGGATATAGACAGACGTAAACAGAAGAGAGATATAGACAGACGTAAACAGAAGAGAGAGATATAGACAGATGTAAACAGAAGAGAGAGATATAGACAGATGTAAATAGAAGAGAGATATAGACAGACGTAAACAGAAGAGAGAGATATAGACAGATGTAAACAGGAGAGAGGGATATAGACAGACGTAAACAGCAGAGAGATATAGACAGACGTAAACAGAAGAGAAATATAGACAGACGTAAACAGAAGAGAGAGATATAGACAGATGTAAACAGGAGAGAGGGATATAGACAGACGTAAACAGAAGAGAGATATAGACAGACGTAAACAGAAGAGAGAGATATAGACAGATGTAAACAGAAGAGAGAGATATAGACAGATGTAAACAGGAGAGAGGGATATAGACAGACGTAAACAGAAGAGAGATATAGACAGACGTAAACAGAAGAGAGAGATATAGACAGATGTAAACAGGAGAGAGGGATATAGACAGACGTAAACAGAAGAGAGAGATATAGACAGATGTAAACAGAAGAGAGAGATATAGACAGATGTAAACAGGAGAGAGGGATATAGACAGACGTAAACAGCAGAGAGATATAGACAGACGTAAACAGAAGAGAAATATAGACAGACGTAAACAGAAGAGAGAGATATAGACAGATGTAAACAGGAGAGAGGGATATAGACAGACGTAAACAGAAGAGAGATATAGACAGACGTAAACAGAAGAGAGAGATATAGACAGATGTAAACAGAAGAGAGAGATATAGACAGATGTAAACAGGAGAGAGGGATATAGACAGACGTAAACAGAAGAGAGATATAGACAGACGTAAACAGAAGAGAGAGATATAGACAGATGTAAACAGGAGAGAGGGATATAGACAGACGTAAACAGCAGAGAGATATAGACAGACGTAAACAGAAGAGAGGGATATAGACAGATGTAAACAGGAGAGAGGGATATAGACAGACGTAAACAGCAGAGAGATATAGACAGACGTAAACAGAAGAGAGATATAGACAGACGTAAACAGAAGAGAGATATAGACAGACGTAAACAGAAGAGAGATATAGACAGACGTAAACAGAAGAGAGAGATATAGACAGACGTAAACAGAAGAGAGAGATATAGACAGACGTAAACAGCAGAGAGATATAGACAGATGTAAACAGAAGAGAGATATAGACAGACGTAAACAGAAGAGAGATATAGACAGACGTAAACAGAAGAGAGATATAGACAGACGTAAACAGAAGAGAGAGATATAGACAGATGTAAACAGGAGAGAGGGATATAGACAGACGTAAACAGCAGAGAGATATAGACAGACGTAAACAGAAGAGAGGGATATAGACAGATGTAAACAGGAGAGAGGGATATAGACAGATGTAAACAGGAGAGAGGGATATAGACAGATGTAAACAAAAGAGAGATATATAGACAGATGTAAACAGAACAGAGGGATATAGACAGACGTAAACAGCAGAGGGATATAGACAGGTAAACAAAAGAGAGAGATATAGACAGACGTAAACAAAACAGAGGGATATAGACAGATGTAAAAAGGGCCCTATTCTACGAAGCAAGTTCAGCCTAGCGAGATAGCCTTGGAGCTACCTTGCTGAACTGAGTGCGGTAGCCGGCGGTCTCGCTAAACGGTTTGACGACGCTGGTTATCAACCTCATAAGTGGATCCAGATTTGGAATGAGCGCGTGCACGCATATAAGGCGGAGCCCGCTGCATCTGACCAATCACGAACATGGACCAGTCTGGAGCGTCAGAGCAGGCTGGAGAGAGAAGGACCGCATACTTCACACACGGGGAGCAGGAGACGATCATGACAAAGTATGTAGAGTTAAAACACGTAATAAACGTCAAAAGCAACACAAAACGCTGCAAAAGCACGGAAGGAGTGCTGGCAGAAAATTGCTGACAGTCTCAATACATAAGTATAGCGCGCAAAAAATCTTTGGTGCCATTATCATCCTGAAATAGCACTGTTCAACATGCACTTTTACTGTAACATGCACCAGACATGTCTGATTCATTTCCAAGATGAATTTATTCATTTGTTCATTCCTATCGTGTTTACATTTTTTGTGTGATATGTAGCCCACATGAGCCCTATGTGAATTCCTGTCACAATTTTAAGACGGGCAATAAAATATTGTCATTGAACAGAAGTTTTTTTTTTTTTCCAATTCTTTATTCAGCCATTTCAAGTAACAAACAGGCATATTTCGCATTGTACATTCTTCAAAAATCACTGAGCAGCATCACTAACCAATATATAAAACAAAATAATAATAAAAAAAGAATAAAATATAGAAAATAATTCATTAACAATTCAATGAAAACATTTACAAGGGGTTCAATTCATACACAAATCAAGAATTTCAGAGTCTTGAGGCACTTTTTCAATCTTTTTTAAAGATCGAGAAAATAATTTAAGGTCGTTCATAAATGCAGCAAAATTGGGAGTAACTTTGAAGAATCTACATTTGTGGATATAGAATTTCCCTAAAATAAACATTATTTTATAAAAATTCAACAGTTTAATCTTTTACAAAGATTCCAAAGGACCTCTTTCACAATACATGTAATTTTGCCCACAGCCCAATTTTTTGTTTATTGTGTGGTATTTGTAGTACACCCAGAGACTCCCAAGAATATACCTTTAGAAAATCCAAAAGTCATCCAGGGCCTGTACTATGACCTATTTTATGATCATTGCCATAGCTGTGAGCCAGGGTGCACACTTTACCCCAAAACTTACTCAAACACAAATAATAAATCATCAAATTGGGTCAAATCACCTTCACTGAAGTCTGGTGCATCTTTTGAAATCAAATGTAAAGCTAAGTATTACAATTGAAAGAAGTTATTGAATTTTAACTGGAAAAAAAATAGTTTTTTTATGATTTTTTTCAACAAATTCAATTCTTTAGAGATGTGTCTGACCAACTTACAGTTGCTGTACAAATAAAATACTTACAAATTATTTGGCCACATATATATTCTCAAAGTGGGAAAAAAAATCATCAAATTCTGAGACCGGTAAAGTTGTTCAATTAACAGGTTGGGTTACTGTGGAAGAATCAGGATACTGTTCCATGTCTTGTATATCAGGGAACCTTTAAAGATTTGTTCAGAATTCATCCTTTAAGTATGATTTCTTTTAGAATTTGAATGCTAGATTCAAAACAAACATTTCACATGAAATGTTATTCATTTTAATATTGAACAGCCACAAAGGGCCTGTATATTATGCCTTTGTGATGAGATAATAATGAGCCATTGATACAAGTAAAAACCGATGCAGTTTTGGATTGTTGTAATCAGATTGTATATATCTACAATGACAGCAATACATAAACATTACTTCTGTCAATTTCTGTTTCTAGTACTTATATATACATGTAATCTGTTTTATGGCCTTTGTGTCTTTTTGCATAGCAACAGCTTGGACAATTTTAATTTGTAGACTGGAACTATAGTGAGGGAAAGGGGATCTGAGAAATCCATAAGATGTATGATTGGCTGGTTATTTCATAGAATGGAGTCTTTGAATTTGCTTGTGTATGGTTGGAGGGGTTTCTGATTTTGAAAATGTTTATAATATCCCAAATAATAGATTACAGATGCAACATGTGCACACATGCCAGAGGTTCTCTTTCCAGCAGGACAGAGACAATAATATGCCTTCACAGGATCATCTGATGCATTCTTGTCAAATTGAATCCAAACATTGTATTTTATTTGAGATCTGTGACGAGAATGAATCTGTCCCTAATGAGATCAGCATCATGCTGGTAAACCCAAATCTCATAGTCACCATCATTTTTTGATGCTCAGCAATGTAGCCAGGGACTGTTTGATTTGGTATGTACCGCATGTTATGGTCTCAAGGTATTCCAGATCCACATGAGGAACGAGATATCAGATGCTTCAAGCTTCTGCCATTCACTCTGAGCTCTCGTGACATATTTGGGTCTTCTGCAACTCGTTTTGCCAAAACATTGTCTTTTTTTAAAAGTGAAAGCATACGCTGAGCCATCTTAGTATCTCGTTCCTCTCGATCTGGATCTGAAACATATATTGGTCCTCTGAAGGCATTGAGACATGCAGTTACTATGCGCACTAATTTGCCAATGACCTCAACGAAATAATTTGAGGTAAGTTGTTCCTTAAACAACATCCACTTCTTTAAACGCCCATGGTAGGACTCTACTATCCATCTTGTTTTGGTACAGCGATCACTATTGGCTGTTGAGGAATCAATTGGGATTTACCAGTTGGTAAAAATGACGGCATTCTAGCATCATACCCCAACTTAGCAAGAAGATCTAAGGCATCCTGAAACGCGATCTACAATCATATTGTCATTTGCTTCTAACCAAGATTTCAATATTTCAATTTTTTCCATGATGAGCGAGTTATTGTTGCATCATTTACGTTACCATGGTAGGGGCCAATAGTGTCTAAAACATATCCATCAGGCAGTACAACTGACATGAATTTTTTGGTAATTTCGTTTTCTGTCCTCCGTAAGATGCCCTTTGAAACTGATGATCACTGCAATTGTTGAGGTAGATATATGTACCATCTAAGATAAGAGTGACCTGGTCACCATAAAAAGCTTTAGTAAAGACAGTGTTGTGAGTTATGGCATCGTGATGTGAAATATGATTTGTGCCAAGGTATTTGGGAACAACTATTGTGTTCAAAATATCTGCAATTGTATGAAAATATCTTGACAGTGTAGCTTGGGAAAGATTAGTAAGCATGGTCATTTGATTCCATGAAAGGTTTGTTTTCAGTTTTGCCCAAAAGTAAAAAGCAAATCTATTGCTCTGGAACTATCACTTGAACCTGAAACAAGATCAGATTCACACATGTCATACATGTTCTGAAATTGCACCAATGTCCAGCCAGTCCATGCATGGCAGTCAGAATCTGACAAGGTTTCAAACTTCAGTTTGGGTGATGTCTCATGTTTGGATACTTCATGTAGAATATATATAATATATATACTTCATATATAGAATATATGAAAAAAAATATAATTCAATTGAATGCACAATACTAAATTGAAGTTAACATCCATTTGCTGCAAATTGCATGAAATAAAACATTACCCTTGATATAATACAAGACATGGAACAGTATCCTGATTCTTCCACAGTAACCCAACCTGTTAATTGAACAACTTTACCGGTCTCAGAATTTGATGATTTTTTTCCCACTTTGAGAATATATATGTGGCCAAATAATTTGTAAGTATTGTAGTTGTACAGCAACTGTAAGTTGGTCAGACACATCTCTAAAGAATTGAATTTGTTGAAAAAAATCATAAAAAAACTAACTTTTTTCCCAGTTAAAATTCAATAACTTCTTTCAATTGTAATACTTAGCTTTACATTTGATTTCAAAAGATGCACCAGACTTCAGTGAAGGTGATTTGACCCAATTTGATGATTTATTATTTGTGTTTGAGTAAGTTTTGGGGTAAAGTGTGCACCCTGGCTCACACGGCAATGATCATAAAATAGGTCATAGTACAGGCCCTGGATGACTTTTGGATTTTCTAAAGGTATATTCTTGGGAGTCTCTGGGTGTACTACAAATACCACACAATAAACAAAAAAATGGGCTGTGGGCAAAATTACATGTTTTGTGAAAGAGGTCCTTTGATCATATGATAATTAAAAACAGGTATTACGTATTTTGCATTTAGCCATGCATGAATTATTTCCCAAAAAATCTTAATAGCATTACAATCATGAAACAGATGTTCCTGTGTTTCAATTTCTGTATGACAAAACGTACATTCATTCTTATCTATATTAAATCGTCTTCTCAAAAATTCATTACATGGATTGATATCATTAATAGTCTTAAAATGAATTTCTTTCATTTTTGGCAACAATGGAAAGTCTAAATATCTTCTAGCTCTTAGTTTAACCAAATCAAGTTCGGAGAAAACCTGATAAGTGATATTTCTTTTAATAGGAGGAAAGAATTCCTTTGTGATAAGACTTCTCAAAATTTTGCTATTACACTTACGGTCTAATAAATCCTATTCACCAATAAAAAGATTGTGAGGTACAGGTGTTACAGCAGAATATTTCAGAGTTTCTCTGATCAAATTAAACAAGGCTACAGGAACAGCTTTTTATCACTATTGAATACTGTTTGTAAGAACAATTTATTTTGAATTTCAGATTGAAATTGGTATGATTTAATATAATTCCATCTTTATCCATTAAATGTATTACAGCCCAAACACCTTTTTCAATCCAATTTTTATAGAACAAAGACTTCCTTTTATGCAAGATATATCTGTTGTTCCAAATGATGGCTTTATGTGGGCTGAAATTATGTTTGTAAAGCATTTTCCAATACTGTACCTCCATAGGTAATGTTAAGGGGTCAAAATCACATCTCAGTAGAAATTTAAGTCATGGAACAGAAGTGTTGGCATTAAAGATCTTGTTACGGCAATGAGAGTCCTTCACTCCTTTAACTTCCTGTAGCAAGTGTCATGTACTGTGTAGTGACTCTAAATCTGGGTTTCGTTTCAGCACCAATCAAAGTACCCAAAAAGATCTGGGGGGGGAATCCGGAACTTATTCTCAAAGCTACCTCGCTAGGCAGTAATCCTGCTTCGTAGAACAGGGCCCAGGAGAGAGATATAGACAGACGTAAACAGAACAGAGGGATATAGACAGACGTAAACAGGAGAGAGGGATATAGACAGACGTAAACAGAAGAGAGATATAGACAGACGTAAACAGAACAGAGGGATATAGACAGACGTAAACAGGAGAGAGGGATATAGACAGATGTAAATAGAAGAGAGATATTGACAGACGTAAACATAAGAGAGGGATATAGACAGATGTAAACAGGAGAGAGGGATATAGACAGACGTAAATAGAAGAGAGATATAGACAGACGTAAACAGAGGAGAGGGATATAGACAGACGTAAACAGAACAGAGGGATATAGACAGATGTAAATAGAAGAGAGATATATTCAGACGTAAACAGAAGAGAGGTATGTAGACAGACGTAAACAGAACAGAGGGATATAGACAGACGTAAACAGAAGAGGGATATAGACAGACGTAAACAGAAGAGAGGGATATAGACAGACGTAAACAGAAGAGGGATATAGACAGACGTAAACAGAACAGAGGGATATAGACAGACGTAAACAGAAGAGGGATATAGACAGACGTAAACAGAACAGAGGGATATAGACAGACGTAAACAGAAGAGAGGGATATAGACAGACGTAAACACAACAGAGGGATATAGACAGATGTAAATAGAAGAGATATATTCAGACGTAAACAGAAGAGAGGGATGTAGACAGACGTAAACAGAACAGAGGGATATAGACAGACGTAAACAGAAGAGGGATATAGACAGACGTAAACAGAACAGAGGGATATAGACAGACGTAAACAGAAGAGAGAGATATAGACAGACGTAAACACAACAGAGGGATATAGACAGATGTAAACAATAGAGACGGATATAGACAGATGTAAATAGAAGAGACATATAGACAGACGTAAACAGAAGAGAGGGATATAGACAGACGTAAACACAACAGAGGGATATAGACAGATGTAAATAGAAGAGAGATATAGACAGACGTAAACAGAAGAGAGGGATGTAGACAGACGTAAACAGAACAGAGGGATATAGACAGACGTAAACAGAAGAGGGATATAGACAGACGTAAACAGAACAGAGGGATATAGACAGACGTAAACAGAAGAGGGATATAGACAGACGTAAACATAAGAGAGGGATAGACAGATGTAAATAGAAGAGAGATATAGACAGACGTAAACAGAAGAGAGGGATATAGACAGACGTAAACAGAAGAGAGGGATATAGACAGACGTAAACAGAAGAGAGGGATATAGACAGATGTAAATAGAAGAGAGATATATTCAGACGTAAACAGAACAGAGAGATATAGACAGATGTAAATAGAAGAGAGATATATTCAGACGTAAACAGAACAGAGGGATATAGACAGATGTAAATAGAAGAGAGATATATTCAGACGTAAACAGAAGAGAGGGATATAGACAGATGTAAACAGGAGAGAGGGATATAGACAGACGTAAACAGAACAGGGATATAGACAGATGTAAATAGAAGAGAGGGATATAGACAGACGTAAACAGGAGAGAGGGATATAGACAGATGTAAATAGAAGAGAGATATAGACAGACGTAAACAGAAGAGAGGGATATAGACAGACGTAAACACAACAGAGGGATATAGACAGATGTAAATAGAAGAGAGATATAAACAGACGTAAACAGAAGAGAGGGATGTAGACAGACGTAAACAGAACAGAGGGATATAGACAGATGTAAATAGAAGAGGGATATAAACAGACGTAAACAGAACAGAGGGATGTAGACAGACGTAAACAGAACAGAGGGATATAGACAGATGTAAATAGAAGAGGGATATAGACAGACGTAAACAGGAGAGAGGGATATAGACAGAGGGACAGATAGAGGGAGACAGATGTGACGCATGGGTGTGCTCTCCACTGTGCCTATCCTGGTCATTGCCCTGGTCCTAGCGTTAAAGTACTTAAGCTCTTGATTTTTCCTTTTATCACATCTAATACACATGTTTTTTTTCACAGGACACAAGTGACCAGACACTGGCATCTCTTACCATTGGTGTTGTGACTGTTGTCAGTCAAGATGATTCGCCACTGGGTCAGGGCTCAACTAACCTTCAGCCAATCTCAACAGCCATTGTCCTTGAGGGACGCATAGTCATGGAGGACATCAAGGATTTACCCCAGGCAGTTTGCCTTGTCTTTGGTTTGACCTATGCACTACATTTAAACTACCCAAAATGCATGACCAACACTCTCAACTTTATTCAAAAAGTGATGCTTGGGTTGGGCTCCACGGCACTATCTCCAAAACTTCTCACTCTGAAAAACTATCTTCATTGCTAAGTCAGAGTCATCCTGTTTGCTTGGGGAACTGGTTGAAAACGTTCAGGTTACTTCTAAATTTATGTCATGTTTAGGGATGTAACGAATTTCAAATTTTGTATCACGGTTATTGTGACCAGAATTATCACGGTTAGCATTATTATCACGGTATTGTTGGAGTGTGCTCAAAATGTTCAAAAAGTACTTTTACACACAATTTAATCACTTAACCCCTTCAATATTATAATCATAACGGTTCTTTTCTGTCTTTTTTTGTCAATAATGTGTCAAGAAATGCCCTTTGAGTAGATTTTTTTACCCTTCTTACATGAGGAATAAAAATAAACAATCCTGGAAAGTATTTGTCATTTTATAATCAGTGTGATTACAAGAAAAGAAAACAACTGATTTGAACTTCAAACAGGATTCTCTTTATAAATAGTTGTTAATGAACATGATCAAACTTTGACAAAAATGAGCTTAAACTATTTTGTATACACTCTCACATTTTTGTTTGCCTGCAGCATTAATGTCCATGTTACAGCTCCTGATATTAGACCATGTCCAGGACTTTTTTTTTAAATGAAGATAGTCCCCGAAGCAATTAACCCCCTTCATGATTCTCCTCTGGTCTCCCCTCTCCCTGGCAGATCTCGATATTTTTTCTTCTAAATATTTCCAAATAACGATTGATGAAATCCATAAAACACGAACTTTGACAAAAAAAGACAATCTATTTCAAAATACGGCAAATACACGGCAAGAACACAGTCCAGAATTATACTAATTCTGTTATAAGATTTATACATTTCTGGATAGACTTACTGATAATCTACCTGTTATTCTCTCAGGTATGGCTCGCTCATTCTCTCTTTATCTCCCTATGGCTCTGTCAGTTCATTTACTCGAAGAGTTCCTGCCTTTGAAATCACGCACGTCTTTTCTTTCGCTGCAGCTTCGTGTTTAGACAGGGAGACTGTCTTCTATCAGTTTCTCCTCAGGATCCTTGTAAAAATACAAAATTCAACCAGACTTCAGAGTCCGTTTCCAGTAAATTTCGCTGTGGCTCGAGCTTTGCTCTCAGAGGCCAAACAATGCAAACTGAGCATGCTCGCATCGGTTAAGGCTGTTTAATCGAGTACAGATACATAGGTCCGCTTTTCCAGGCAAACAGCAGCACAGCCGTGAGTTACTGACACAGGCTGGTGATTAAACACGGTAAAACGAGATTTTAAAAAGATAGTAATGATTACCGTGGGAAATTTTAACGTGGTTTATCATTTTACCAGTAACCGTTACATCCCTAGTCATGTTGTAATTTGTCTGTTGTTGTAGTAAACACTTGAGATGTTTGATACTTCACCATAAAGTTTTCTCGTTAGAAAGGAAATGATGTAGTCACAGTCTGTGGGGGACCACTTGTTGACCTTTTAAGAAAGTTGTTGATTGCTAGCTTGATTGTATGCTTTCACTTCCATTTATTCTATTTTATTTTTTGTAATGTATACTAGGGCTGAACAATTAATTGCAAATTACATTAAATCACAATAAGGCTTGTTACAATTTTCAAATTGCAGACAGTGCAATATTTTTCACCCAAAATGTGTTGAACATTTTGGCATTGTAGTTTCTTGCAATTTCATGCGTATTTTAACCTTTTTTAACCCAGTTTTTACAACTTTATGCCTATCTTGGTCCCATTCATCTATTTTTTTTTTTTTTTGCCACTGTCAGACCATGTTTGGAATTTTGACATGCGTTTTGAAATTGAATCAAATTTAAATTTGCTGCTATAATCAATTTTCCTTAGTCACTTTTGATTTTTTTTTTTGCCTTTTTTTTTTCAATTTCATACATATTTTGTTTCTGTTCTTCACTTCTTCACTTTTTCTCAAATCTCTTATCGTTAGATTAATTTAATGTCATATTGGTTTTGCTGTAAAAAGATCTACTGCTTATGTTTAAGAATACATAAGATGAGGACCATTAAAACAATCACAGTGTAAATCGCAATTGCAATATTGAAAAAAAAATTCGCAGTTAGATTATTTTCTCAAATCGTTCAGCCCTAATGTATACAAAACATCTTGATTGTTAATATGCAGTACGAATCTTTCATTTGTGTTTGTCTACGTTTTGTGTGTTTGATTAAGCTTTTGTATTGTGCACTTTGGCCTCTTTTGGGTGCCTCTGAAAAGTTTCTGTTACTCTGTTATCATCTTAACTAAAGCACTTAACTGTCATTGCTCTTTGAAACGTTCTGACAAGAAAAGGTTTACATTACCAGGTTGAGAAACATTTTCTGTCCAGCAGCAGCTCTGTTATTCCATTTGGGTAAATAAATGTTTTATGGCAGCTGCATTAATTGAAGACTGTTCTCATTATTTTTTATAAGTGTGTTTGCAGGTGTGTATAATGTTTTGAAGTCTTGCATGTTGCTCATAGATTTTTACTGCATAGCAATCAAATAAGATCTGCTAAACATTAGGTAAAAAAGGCAAAAAACATTTACCACTAAAACTAAGTTTGTACTGCACACTCAGACTACAAAGTGAGCTTGATATTGAACGATCAAAGTAATAAATTCAAAGTTAGTATTGTAGACTTAAAACAAATAAGTTAGCTCTATAATTACATACTCAAAATAATTAATTAAGAATTAGTATTGCGGACTTAAAACAAGTAAGTAAGCACTATAATTACATACTCAAAATAATTTAGTAAGAATTAGTATTGCAGACTTAAACCAATCAAGTTAGCATTAGGAATAGATACTCAAAATAATTAAGTTGGTGGTAGTGCTGTGCACTCAATATTAACAGCTTGTTTAAACTTAAGGAGTTCAAGTTAAGTTTACTTAATATTTGTAAGGCAACGAGTTTCCATATTTTTTTTAAGTAAACTGAACTTGTTGTTTCTTACAGTGTAGGTATCAACATATGGAATAGTCTTCCATTAGAGATCACAAGGTTAACCAATAAAATTGTTTTTAAGAAGACCTTGAAGAAATATATAATGTCATCAAGATTATCTAAATAGTATATCCAATCACTTAAAGTAACATGCAAAATCTGTAATTACCTTTTAGAAACATTTAAGCCGTAATTATGTTAAAAAATACTGTTTAAAGTGGAATCATTTATTTCTAGAAATGTTTTCATGATCATTTAATTGACTTGCATACACCCTGATCCTTGGGCATCTAAGAGCCTGTCACCATGACTGTCAGATTGTTGCTGTTTTAATTGTCTTTTATTTCTTTTTTTTAATTTATTTTTAGAGTACACAGATTGTCATTTATGTATATTGTTGGATGTTTTTTTTAATATGTGGTCCCCAGGAAGAGTAGCTGTTGCTTTGTCAATAGCTAATAGGGATCCCAAAGAAAAGAAAAATAAAGCACCACGTTCTTCTCCTTGGCTCAAATACAGCTATGCTAATATCACGAGCTTCCCAGATCTACACAGTTAAAAATTATTTCGTGAGCTCTCCGCCTATCTTTACTGTCTAGTAGCGTAATTTTTTATGTATCTTTACTTGTCAACTGGCTGTAATTAATCAATGTCTGACATTTTAGCGCTTAGCATATTGCATATTAGAAATCAAAATTCGCAGGCTATCAGTGCAGCAGTCGAGGGGGAAAGGATTATTTTCCCCCTCAAAATGCCCCTCCCCCAACTGTGACGTAACTATGACACGACGCCGACTGTATCTATTGTGCAGACTTAATTCGACATCAGAGCAAGAACAATGAACAACACAGAGGCAAGTACACAGACCAACATTTTGGTCAACAAGGACCTACTCAGGCGTCCGCCTGACATCCATGCAGTGGCTTAATCTAGAGGCTGGATCACTGGACCCAAGAACAAAACCCAAACTGACGGAGATGTGTTTGGAATTAATCGATGTTGCAGCAACACACATCTTTGAGCTCTTGCAGTGTGAGAGTGATGGTGCGAGCATTATGTTTGTGCCAAAGGACCAGGTGTCTAAGTGTCTTGGAGACATGGGCAGCCTCATAGCACAGACATTGTCTGAGAAGATGGGTGTTAAGGGTGACATCCAGAGCTTGAGCACACAGATACTGACAGAGTTCATAGTTGATGAGGTTACAGAGAAGGTGAACAACTAGCTCTCTAGCTTGGAGGAGTGTGAGAAAGCTTTTCCCCGGAGTGTGAGGATCATCGCACAAAACATGTGGCAAGTACTTTGTAACATTATGCCCAGGATACCAAAGTCCATGAAATCCAGGAAAGTGACCCTGGTTAATGAGTTTGAATGCACTTCTAATGAGGAAGTCCTCCTCAATAGACGTGCATCTTGTTGCCAGTATAATGCTGTAAAATTTAAAGCAACCCCTTTATAGTGTACCAAATGAAGAAAGTCCTACGTCTGTCACAGATACTGAGGACAGACACTCTTCTGAACAGAGATCTGCTTGGTACCTAATGAACATAGTCCTACATCTGTCACAGATACTGAGTGCAGACACTCTTCACAGATGGAGATCTGCTTGGTAACTAATGAAGGAAGTTAGACATATGTCACAGATACTGAGGTTGACAGACACTCTTCACTCTTCACAGAGGGAGATCTGCTTGGTATGTAATGAAGAAAGTCCGACATCTGTCACAGATAATGAGGAGAGACTCTTTTCACAGACGGAGATCTGCTTCGTACCTAATGAAGATAGTCCTACATCTGTCACAGATACTGAGGATGACAGACACTCTTCACTCTTCACAGATGGAGATCTGCTTGGTACCTTATGAAGATAGTCCTATATCTGTCACAGGTACTAAGGACAGACACTCTTCACAGATGGAGATCTGCTTGGTAACTAATGAAGATAGTCTTACATCTGTCACTGATACGAAGGGCAGACACTCTTCACAGATGGAGATCTGCTTGGTAACTAATGAAAATAGTCTTACATCTGTCACAGATACTGAGGACAGACACTCTTCACGGATGGAGATCTGCTTGGTAACTAATGAAAATAGTCTTACATCTATCACTGATACTAAGGGCAGACACTCTTCACAGACGGAGATCTGCTTGGTACCTAATGAAGATAGTCCTACATCAGTCACAGATACTAAGGACAGACACTCTTCACAGATGGAGATCTGCTTGGTAACTAATGAAGATAGTCTTACATCTGTCACTGACACTAAGGGCAGACACTCTTCACAGATGGAGATCTGCTTGGTACCTTATGAAGATAGTCCTACATCTGTCACAGATACTGAGGACGACAGACATTCTTCACTCTTCACAGAGGAAGATCTGCTTGGTATGTAATGAAGAAAGTCCGACATCTGTTACAGATAATGAGGAAAGACTCTTTTCACAGATGGAGATCTGCTTGGTACCTAATTAAGATAGTCCAACATCAGTCACAGATACTGAGGATGACAGACACTCTTGACAGATGGAGATCTGCTTGGTACCTTATGAACATAGTCCTACATCTGTCACAGATACTGAGGTTGACAGACACTCTTCACTCTTCACAGACGGAGATCTGCTTGGTATGTAATGAAGAAAGTCCGACATCTGTCACAGATAATGAGGACAGACTCTTTTCACAGACGGAGATCTGCTCAGTAACTTATGAAGACGGGAAATCTGCTTCGTTCCTAATGAAGATAGTCCTACATCAGTCACAGATACTGAGGATGACTAACACTATTCACATATGGAGATCTACTTGGTACCTACTGAAGATAGTCCTGCATCTGTCACAGATACTGAGGATGACAGACACTCTCCACAGACGGAGATCTGCTTGGTACCTAACAAAGTTAGTCCTACATCTGTCACAGATACTGAGGTTGACAGACACTCTTCACTCTTCACAGATGGAGATCTGCTTGGTAACTAATGAAAATAGTCTTACATCTGTCACAGATACTGAGGATGAAAGACACTCTTCACTCTTCACAGATGGAGATCTGCTTGGTGTCTAATGAAGATAGTCCTATATCTGTCACAGGTACTAAGGACAGACACTCTTCACAGACGGAGATCTGCTTGGTACCTAATGAAGATAGTCCTACATCAGTCACAGATACTGAGGATGACAGACACTCTTGACAGATGGAGATCTGCTTGGTACCTTATGAAGATAGTCCTACATCTGTTACAGATACTGAGGACGACGGAGACTCTTCACAGATGGAGATCTGCTTGGTACCTTATGAAGATAGTCCTACATCTGTCACTGATACTGAGGATGAAAGACACTCTTCACTCTTCACAGATGGAGATCTGCTTGGTGTCTAATGAAGATAGTCCTACATCTGTCACAGATACTGAGGGTGACAGACACTCTTGACGGATGGAGATCTGCTTGGTACCTTATGAAGATAGTCCTACATCTGTCACAGATACTGAGGACGACAGACACTCTTCACTCTTCACAGATGGAGATCTGCTTGGTATCTAATGAAGATAGTCCTACATCTGTCACTGATACTAAGGGCAGACACTCTTCACAGACGGAGATCTGCTTGGTACCTAAGGAAGATAGTCCTACATCAGTCACAGATACTGAGGATGACAGACACTCTTGACAGAATGAGATCTGCTTATTACCTAAGGAAGATAATCCGACATATGTCAAAGATACTGAGGATGACAGTCACACTTCACAGATGGAGATCTGCTTTGTACCTTATGAAGCTAGTCCTACATTTGTCACAGATACTGAGGATGACAGACACTCTTCACTCTTAATAGAAGGAGATCTGCTTGGTACCTAATGAAGATAGTCTTACATCTGTCACAGATACTGAGGATGACAGACACTCTTCACAGATGGAGATCTGCTTGGTATGTAATGAAGAAAGTCCGACATCTGTCACAGATACTGAGGACGACAGACATTCTTCACTCTTCACAGAGGAAGATCTGCTTGGTATGTAATGAAGAAAGTCCGACATCTGTTACAGATAATGAGGAAAGACTCTTTTCACAGATGGAGATCTGCTTGGTACCTAATTAAGATAGTCCAACATCAGTCACAGATACTGAGGATGACAGACACTCTTGACAGATGGAGATCTGCTTGGTACCTTATGAACATAGTCCTACATCTGTCACAGATACTGAGGTTGACAGACACTCTTCACTCTTCACAGACGGAGATCTGCTTGGTATGTAATGAAGAAAGTCCGACATCTGTCACAGATAATGAGGACAGACTCTTTTCACAGACGGAGATCTGCTCGGTAACTTATGAAGACGGGAAATCTGCTTCGTTCCTAATGAAGATAGTCCTACATCAGTCACAGATACTGAGGATGACTAACACTATTCACATATGGAGATCTACTTGGTACCTACTGAAGATAGTCCTGCATCTGTCACAGATACTGAGGATGACAGACACTCTCCACAGACGGAGGTCTGCTTGGTACCTAACAAAGTTAGTCCTACATCTGTCACAGATACTGAGGTTGACAGACACTCTTCACAGACGGAGATCTGCTTGGTACCTAACAAAGTTAGTCATACATCTGTCACAGATACTGAGGTTGACAGACACTCTTCACTCTTCACAGATGGAGATCTGCTTGGTAACTAATGAAAATAGTCTTACATCTGTCACAGATACTGAGGATGACAGACACTCTCCACAGACGGAGGTCTGCTTGGTACCTAACAAAGTTAGTCCTACATCTGTCACAGATACTGAGGTTGACAGACACTCTTCACAGACGGAGATCTGCTTGGTACCTAACAAAGTTAGTCATACATCTGTCACAGATACTGAGGTTGACAGACACTCTTCACTCTTCACAGATGGAGATCTGCTTGGTGTCTAATGAAGATAGTCCTACATCTGTCACAGGTACTAAGGACAGACACTCTTCACAGACGGAGATCTGCTTGGTACCTAATGAAGATAGTCCTACATCAGTCACAGATACTGAGGATGACAGACACTCTTGACAGATGGAGATCTGCTTGGTACCTTATGAAGATAGTCCTACATCTGTTACAGATACTGAGGACGACGGAGACTCTTCACAGATGGAGATCTGCTTGGTACCTTATGAAGATAGTTCTACATCTGTCACTGATACTGAGGATGAAAGACACTCTTCACTCTTCACAGATGGAGATCTGCTTGGTGTCTAATGAAGATAGTCCTACATCTGTCACAGATACTGAGGGTGACAGACACTCTTGACAGATGGAGATCTGCTTGGTACCTTATGAAGATAGTCCTACATCTGTCACAGATACTGAGGACGACAGACACTCTTCACTCTTCATAGATGGAGATCTGCTTGGTACCTAAGGAAGATAGTCCTACATCAGTCACAGATACTGAGGATGACAGACACTCTTGACAGAATGAGATCTGCTTAGTACCTAAGGAAGATAATCCGACATATGTCAAAGATACTGAGGATGACAGTCACACTTCACAGATGGAGATCTGCTTTGTACCTTATGAAGCTAGTCCTACATTTGTCACAGATACTGAGGATGACAGACACTCTTCACTCTTAATAGAAGGAGATCTGCTTGGTACCTAATGAAGATAGTCTTACATCTGTCACAGATACTGAGGATGACAGACACTCTTCACTCTTCACAGATGGAGATCTGCTTGGTACCTTATGAAGATAGTCATACATATGTCACAGATATGGAGGATGACAGACACTCTTCATAGACGAAATCTGCTTGGTACCAAATGCCAAGATACTGTCTGCCCTCAGTACCTGTGACAAATGTCGGACTCTACATCTGGCACAGATACTGAGGACAGACACTCTTCACAGACGCTGTCTGCTTGGTATCTAATGTAGATAGTCCTTCATCTTTCACAGATACTGAGGACAGACACTCTTCACAGATGGAGATCTGCTTGGTACCTAATGAAGATAGTCCTACATCAGTCACAGAAACTGAGGATGACTAACACTCTTCACAGATGGAGATCTGCTTGGTACCTAATGAAGATAGTCCTACATCAGTCACAGAAACTGAGGATGACTAACACTCTTCACAGATGGAGATCTGCTTGGTACCTAATGAAGATAGTCCTACATCAGTCACAGAAACTGAGGATGACTAACACTCTTCACAGATGGAGATCTGCTTGGTACCTAATGAAGATAGTCCTACATCAGTCACAGAAACTGAGGATGACTAACACTCTTCACAGATGGAGATCTGCTTGGTAACTAATGAAGATAGTCTTACATCTGTCACAGATACTGAGGATGACTAACACTCTTGACGGATGGAGATCTGCTTGGTACCTAATGAAGATAGTCCCACATCAGTCACAGAAACTGAGGATGACTAACACTCTTCACAGATGGAGATCTGCTTGGTAACTAATGAAGATAGTCCTGCATCTGTCACAGATACTGAGGATGACAGACACTCTTCACAGACGGAGATCTGCTTGGTACCTAACAAAGTTAGTCCTACATCTGTCACAGATACTGAGGACCGAAACTCTTCGCAGACAGAGATCTTTTTGGTACCCAATCACGATAGTCCTACATCTGTCCTTAATCGTGAGGATGACGGACACTCTTCACAGAAGGAGATCTGCTTGGTACCTAATGAAGATAGTCCTACATCTGTCAAAGATACTGAGGTTGTCTGACACTCTTCACAGAAGGAGATCTGCTTGGTACCTAATGAAGATAGTCCTACATCTTTCACAGATACTGAGGATGACAGACACTCTTCACAGATGGAGATCTGCTTGGTACCTTATGAAGAAAGTCCTTCATCTGTCACAGATACTGAGGATGACAGACACTCTTCACAGACGGAGATCTGCTTGGTACCTTATGAAGATAGTCCTTCATCTGTCACAGATACCGAGGACAGACACTCTTCCCAGATGGAGATCTGCTTGGTACCTACTGAAGATAGTCCTACATCTGTCACAGATACTGAGGATGACTTGCGCTCTTCACAGATGGAGATCTGCTTGGTACCTACTTAAGATAGTCCTACATCTGTCACAGATACTGAGGACAGACACTCTTCACAGACAGAGATCTGCTTGGTACCTAAAGAAGATAGTCCTGCATCTGTCACGGATACTGAGGACAGACACTCTTCACAGACGGAGATCTGCTTGGTAACTAATGAAGATAGTCCTGCATCTGTCACAGATACTGATGTTGACAGACACTCTTCACTCTTCACAGACGGAGATCTGCTTGCTACCTTATGAAGATAGTCCTACATCTGTCACAGAAACTGAGGACAGACACTCTTCACAGATGGAGATCTGCCTGGTAACTAATGAAGATAGTCCTGCATCTGTCACAGATTCTGATGACAGACACTCTTCACAGATGGAGATCTGCTTGGTAACTAATGAAGATAGTCTTACATCTGTCACTGACACTAAGGGCAGACACTCTTCACAGATGGAGATCTGCTTGGTACCTTATGAAGATAGTCCTACATCTGTCACAGATACTGAGGACATACACTCTTCACTGAAGAAGATCTTCTTGGTAACTAATGAAGGTAGTCCAAAATTGAATTAGCTCTTTCTTTTCCCATGCTGAACATGGGAAAAGCACCATGCAGTCCTGGGGCCTCATGTACAAATGGTGCGTACGCACAAAAACGTGGCGTACGCTCTTTTTCACGGCAAAGCTCAGATGTATCAGGAGTGAAATGACCGTGGAAATGTGCGGTGCCTCACGCCAACTCCATGGCTGGCGTACGCACGTTTCTACCCTTGTTGGTCCATTGGCGACACTTACAGGTGATGCAGGAAACTGCTAAATAAATAAATGTGAAAACAATTAGTCATTAGACTGAATGAAGAGACATGTGAACAATTAACTTAAATGAACAATTAACACACACGTGTCTGCGGTTACCTGGGTGGATATAAAAGCACGCGCAAAGTAGTAAAAAACATACCGTTTAACACAATGGCTGCTTTGGCACTGATTGAAGACATTGCAAACGGTGCTATTAGAAGAGAGCGTGTCTTTAGAGACAGGGAGGATCTTCTTGCAAATGATGACGACTGGCTCATGAGCCGCTTTCGATTCCGGAGGGCGATCCTCCTCCAATTGTGCGCGGAGCCGCGACCAGCTCTGGAGCGCAGCACAGCGAGGAGCCATGCGCTGCCTGTCCCCACACAGGTGTTAACCACACTGGGGTTCCTCGCGACTGGGACATTCCAGAGGGAGTTGGCCGATCGGTCTGGTCTGTGCCAGTCGACCCTGAGCCGGGCCATGCCAGCCGTGTGGGATGGAATCATCCAAATGTCAGCCAGGTATATCAAATTCCCATACAATGCAGCTGAACAGGCCAACATTAAAGTGCAATTTGCAGCGAGAGCTGGTTTTCCTAATGTAATCGGAGCTATCGACTGCACACACATTGCTATAAAAGCGCCATCACATGATGAATTTGTTTACATCAATCGGAAACAATTTCACTCTATTAATGTACAAATCATATGTGATGCGCAAATGCTATTAACAAACATTGTAGCGAGGTGGCCTGGTTCAACACACGACTCATACATTCTGAGTAACAGCATGGTTGGGAACAGACTGCAAGCTGGAACTGTGCGTGATGGGTGGCTTCTTGGTAAGTAAATTTAATTGTCCTAATTTTATTCCCTCTGATGCGCACCAAGTATGTGCGCCCCCCTAATTCTACCCCGCCTTCACAGCATCATTAGTCAGTGATTGAAGTTAGACCTGAAGTTTTCCACTGGTTAAACATTTTTAGATCTAAATATTCTAAGTTTATCTTTGTGTGACAAGTACTCCTGTAAATAACCCTGTGCGTAAAGTGTGAAATGTCTTGATACGAATGTTTTTTTTAAACGGGCGCACTCCTGCACCAATTTGCAGCATTATCTGATGCATAGTAGTGTTAAAATAATCCCATTTTTCTTGTCTGCTTTTAATCTACCCCAGGCGACCGTGGCTACCCACTTAAGAGGTGGCTGATGACCCCACTCACCAACCCTCTGACCGACCAAGAGCGGAGGTATAATGACCTCCATTCCCACACGCTCCGTCATTGAGAGGGCAATTGGTTTAGTAAAGGGACGGTGGCGCTGCCTGGACAGGACTGGGGGTATGCTGCTTTACAGTCCCGAGAAGGTATGCCACATTGTCATGGCGTGCAGTGTCCTCCACAATGTGGCACACCGGCATGCCCTACCACTGCCAGAGCAGCATATTCCCCCACCAGAGGAACCAGAAGCTGCACCCATTCATGTACAGCCTACCCAGGAGGCGATTCGAACAAGACAACATTTAATTTCAAGAATGTAAAAGAGGCAAGGACACATGATTCATTTTTTCAAAGATTTAATTGACTCGTCAATATTTTTTAGGACTCCAATTAATTGATCAAGGCGATCATTGATGCCGCCTATTGCGCTAATGATCTCTCCTTGTGATTGCAGCACAGCGCGGGTGAGGAGACAGTGGAGGAGGAGGACGCCGTGCCTGTGACGCCGGAGACCCCGGAGATGATGGAGGACGCCGGGCCTGTGACGCCGGGGACGGTGGAGGAGGACGCCGCGTGCCTGTGACGCCGGAGATGATGGAGGACGCCGGGCCTGTGACGCCGGGGATGGTGGAGGAGGACCCCGTGCTTGTGACGCCGGAGACCCCGGAGATGATGGAGGACCCTGGGCCTGTGACGTCGGGGATGGTGGAGGAGGACGCCGTGCCAGTGACGCCGGAGACCCCGGAGATGATAGAGGACGCCGGGCCTGAGACGCTGGGGAGGGTGGAGGAGGACGCCGTGCCAGTGACGCCGGAGACCCCGGAGATGATGGAGGACGCCGGGCCTGTGACGCCGGGGACGGTGGAGGAGGACGCCGTGCCTGTGACGCCGGAGACCCCGGAGATGATGGAGGACCCTGGGCCTCTGACGCCGGAGACACTCGGGACGGCGGAGACGATGGAGGAGGCCCCCAGCAGCGTGTTCTCACCTGTTTTGAAATAAATTCCGTTACAAACGAGTCAATGTCCATTCTTTGATAGGCTGACATGTTTAAATTTAAATGCTGTACTCCAAACATTACAAAACGCTTTTACGCATGACACTCGTGGCCTATCTCAGGCTGCGAGCAGGCACAATGAACACATGTTGTGAGTTATACTAATAAACACATAGCCTACTTACCTTGGGTGAAATCTGAGTCACCCACGTGTGCTCCCACAACCCCTGAGAGAGCAGTTGCACCCAATAATGCTGCCACTCTCTGATCAAAGGTGGTGGGCTCCTCTCCGCCAGGACCTCCGCCTGTCTTGGTCACACTCTGGCGGTGGGTAGCCATCCTCCGTTTAACGTCCACGTTCACATCGGACCACTTCTTCTTCACCTCCGCGTCTGTGCGCTCCTCTGACCCCACAGCGTTGACCACTTCGGTCACGCTCTCCCACTCGCTCCTCTTCCTTTTGGCCGTTATGCCAGAGGAGAGCGTGCCACAAAGTACATGTTTGCGCTTCTCTACTTCACAGAGAAGCGCCTCCACCTCGCTTTCTGTGAAATTCTTCTTTTTGCCCGCCATTCCTGCAAGATCTGATCGTGCAGAGTGGAGAATCTCAGGTGCAGGGCTCATTTAAATACGATTTGGGTATTTAAATGGGGGGCGTGAACAGGGAGGGGTCATGTACTCCAACATGTGAGCTCAATTCCCCGCTGATTGGGATGTACTAAGGGAATGTGCTTGGATTTACACGTGCGCACACATTCATTCATCCGGATTTTTTTTTGCGTACGACGTTTTCTGGATTTGATAGTACGCCATGTTCTAGTATGAAATCCACGCAAGTCTTTGTACATGAGGCCCCTGGTGAGTACAGTGTCCTCCACACAGAAGTTAATGTAATCCGTTATACAGTCTGTGAGGTTGTCGATGTCCTCCCCGGGAGGATCACAGAACTCCTTCCACACAGTTGACTCAAAACCTCCAGTCAGAGCCTTTTCAGTCTCCTCAGACCATCTCTTAACTGCGCGGGTCACAGCTGGCTGCCTGTGGAAAAGTGGTTTGTACACGGGCTGGAGATAAACCAGGTTGTGGTCTGATCTCCACAGGGGAGGGAGGGCTGATGACTTGTATGCATCCTTGGTGTTTGCATACAGTAAGTCCAGTATTTTATTGTCTCTGGTGTGGCAGGTGACATACTGGGTGAAAGTGGGCAAAGTGGAGGATGGAGAGGTGTGATTAAAGTCCCCAGAGATGAGGAGGAGGGCCTGAGGGTGTTTGGTCTGTAGCCAGCTGACTGCAGAGTGCAGGGTCTCACATGCAAAGGCTGATTATTACAGTTGGCCTGACACAGGCAGACTAATGCAGCACCATTCTTTAACAGTTACTGTGGCAACGAGGGGGAGGAGGCAGAACATGTTCCTTTGATCTTCCCTTGCTGCTGATTGGACCTCTGGATCAAAGGACGTTCCTCTGGTGCTGCTTTGGTGATTCCATCAGTCCATATATGGACATAGACTCTGATATGTCTATATAAGTAAAGCCTGGCTCACACTACACGATTCTCGGCCCGATTTAACCCAGGTTCGGTCCTCCCGACAATCGGGGAAGAAATCTGGTCGGGGACTAAAATCGGCCTGACGTTCGGCCAAAATTATCTTTTAGTGTGAGTGGGTGAGAGATGAATCTTAAGCCCCACGATCGTCTCACAGACCCGTCGGAGCCGCCCCGATAATTTTCAAACATGTTTGATATTTATCTGGATGATTACGCAACTCGAATTCACTGAGGATGACAGTAGCCAATCAGAGAAAGCCATCTACGATGACCGGAAATGACCGCGAGAAAGGAGTTATCAGAGGCAAGAATGGCGAGCACAAAGAGCGTACGGTTGAGATGGACAGCGGAGATGGAGGACAGTCTTTTCGATCTGTGGCATGAATGTCTGTACAACGTCTCCTGCAAGGATTATCACAACCGATATGAAAAGGACAAGCGTTGGAGACAGATCGCATCCACATTAAATATTCCAGGTGAGATATTCCAGGTAATCACCCAGCGCTGATATCCAGGACAACAGCACTCGTTCTCATGTGATATTACTTGTATACATTGTACAAGCGCATTTTACAACAAGAACAAGCGAGGCGGAATAATTTGTTTGCTTTATGTAATTACTTATTTGGCTCCGCCAACACAAAACACAAACGGCTCTTCAACTGTAGTGAGAAATGGCCGTTGCTACGCTACACACAATCATTTCCTCTTGCTTGCTACTTTGTCTGCATATTGCCGTTACTTTGTATCATCGGTTAAACGCCTGTGTAGCGGAGTGCTGTAGGCCTACGTCTGTACAAGAACTGTGCTATTGTACTTCATATCAGCGCTCATGTAACTGTAACTGTGTTAAAATACTAGTAAAGCAACTATTAAAATAATAGTAAAATATCTCTATTAAATACTAGTATGTAACGGTCAAGACGTTGATTAATGTCTTGAGGACCGGGCTTACAATACACTGAGCAAAAAAGAGTATGTTGTGTGATTTCAGTTGAGGAGGTGAAGACTAGGGTTACAACACTGAGGACCCAGTACACTAAACTTCTGAAGCCCCAGCCAAGTGGTGTTGGAGAAAAGGATTTGACATCCAGGCAGAGATGGCTTTTGAGAAACCTAGAATTTCTCAAAAAGCATGTTGCACAGCGCCCCAGTTAGAGCAGTGTAAGCACCCCAGTCAAATTGTTCAGCATGACACATTTATAACAGAGGTAGGGAGTAATAAAGTAATAGCACTTTGTTGCTGTGATTAATTATTTTTATGGATGTCTGTACTTTGAAAATTTCTTATGTATTAGAATAAATATCTGAACTTTCTCATTGTGACATATTTCCAAACAGGATTGTAACTTAAGTATTATTATTAAGTTAATTAATTAATTATAAAGTATTATTATTTCTGCCTTTTTGTTCAGGATTCTTGATCAATCCAAAAGTCACTATTTTAGCAATTCTTTTTGTACGTTGAGTTATTTTCAGAATCAATTATTTCTCTCCTTTGCTTGAGTGAAGTTGAGTCAGTATACTTAAACCTGAGTGTAAAACAGAATGGGTAAGCTTTGACCACCTCTGGTGAACAGCTTTGTATGCATGACAATAGATGTACAGTATAATTTGCATTGTATGTGATGTTATAAAATTTACTGAGATAAATGCACAATATTTGTGACAACACAACATTGTCCCTGTATGACAATATTAGAATTACTTCATTTTAGCAATACTGTGTTGATGGATGCATGACTAGGCACACATAGACACACCACTCATGTTTGACTGTCTCTTTCAGCTGGATCAATCCATCAAGGATCTGATTTATGAAGATCATGACATGAATGACCCCATTAGTGATGAGGATGACACATCTGCCATTGCTGCACAAGGATCTCAACCCTCCATCCAACAAGAGGAAGATGGTCCCTCCTTCCACTTCCAGAGCTGGCCCGAGCCCGCAGAGGGGAGGAACTCATAGAGCACCAGAAGTTGATGCTTTTGCAGCAGATGTCAGCTTCCGTGCTGTCCAAACCTGCTCCTGATGCTCACACCTCCTTTGGGAATCTGGTTGCTGTCGAGCTTAGGCTGATTAAAAATGTGGCCATTCAAACAAACGTTAAAGAAAAATATAATGAATGCTTTGTTTGAGGCCCAGGAGACTGACCAATGCAGTCATCAACCACCCACACATTTGCTACAGCTCCATATCCAACCTATTCAGCATCACAAACCCCCAC
This sequence comes from Scarus forsteni, assembly GCA_036419115.1. Lineage (NCBI taxonomy): Eukaryota > Metazoa > Chordata > Actinopteri > Labriformes > Labridae > Scarus > Scarus forsteni. The sequence goes on from JAZDUH010000412.1 coordinate 122,459, forward strand.
CCACACACACACCAATGACACCACAACTTCACCAAGTCACTCCTGGACCTCCAACACACAGCTTCATTAGAGTTTTACAGGAATTAGAATAGTAGTAGTGACATTTATATCAGGCTTATGTAATTTTAATGTAATTTTTCTATTCTTCCTGAAATCCTAATTGCATTATTGTCTTCTGGAGCACTCTTAAATTTTTAAAATTATATAAGTAGCCTAAGTTAGTATTTTTTGCATTGTAATGTCAAGATAAAATGTAATGCCTTTAAAAGTTAAAGATGTTTGAATAAATATGTAACGTGATGATGAAAAGTTTTGTTTTAATTGTAAATTATCACATATAATATGTTAATTTAAATACATTTTCAGTTTCATAATGCTTTACAAAACAGCAAAATTAAAAAGTAAAAATATTATCAATCATATACATGTTCAAATACCTTAAAATATAAACAATAACAAACATATATTATTACTTTACATTACTATTGTTCTTGGTAAAACTCCCCCACTATTGAAAAAACTCCCCTAAATGTAGTCTTTCTGCCATGGCACCTGGCCAGCAGGTGACACAAAGAAGTCTCTGAGGAGACTGCGTTGGAGTTTGGCAGTGAGGGTGGGGTTCTGTGCCCTTCCAGCTTGGACACACTCCATGGCCCCAAGTCCATCTCTTCTCCATGCTCCCTCATGGACACGGTGATCTGCATCTCCCAGTCTGCCAGTGCAGGTGGCAAGTAGGCCTCTGACCGATGCTGACGAAGGAAGTTGTGAAGGCATATTGAGGCCAGGGTGATCTTGGTGACAGTGTCAGGATGTAAAAGAATTGTAGAGCAGAATACCCTAAACCTGTTAGCAAGAATACCAAAGGCATTTTCAACAACTCGCCGTGTCCTTGAGAGCCTGTAGTTAAAGATCCTCTGGTTCTGGTCCAGCTGCCTGAAGGGGTAGGGCTTCATCAGGTCTATTCTAAGAGGGTAAGTCTCATCTCCCACAAACATATAGGGACACAAAACCTCAGAACTGGGGAGCTTTTTGGGAGGCGGGACATTCAGGAGAGCCTGGTCCAATGCTTTCTTCAAGTCAGAATTGGCAAAGAACCCAGCATCTGAGACCCTGCCCTGAGCACCTACACTGACATAGATGAACTTATAATGAGCATCTACAGCTGCCATCATGAGAACAGAGAACCTGCTTTTGTAATTGAACCACATGCTACCACTGTGGGCTGGGGGCTGGATGTAGATATGCTTTCCATCGATGGCACCCAGGCAGTGTGGGAATTGCCATTTCTCCCAAAAGCCATCGGATACAGCCTGCCACTCCTCCACTGATTTTGGTGTCTGCAAATAGGAAAGTTATTATATTTAGTGACAGTAGTTCAGCACTAAAGGAGCATTTTTGCAATGAATTATTTATACTTTTGTTAAGAAGCACGCCAAAAAATCTTTTCGCCTGAATGTTGTAATGTATATGTTTAATGTAATGAAAATGATGTGGGTTTACAACCTTCAGGAACTCGTCTTTCAAAACCTGATGTATGGCCTCGATGTGTCCTTCACTATACTGGATATTGTCGTGGCCCCAATCCTGTACTGAAAGCTCAGAGATTTGAAAGTTTCTCCTACAACAGAAAAAAAAGACATTATCCCAAAATGAAAATCCCAAGGACAAATACAAATACAGAGGACAAACACTGACACTGTGTTTATCTTGTTTATATAACCTGTTGCCAAAAACCTAAGGGTCAAAGACAGCCTCTCTGTTGCAGTAATTGCCATCCTCATCCTGGTGTCTTGTCTGGCAATCAGGGGTCCCACCCTCTCTAAAAGCATTCCAAATTCATCTGAGCTCATGCGTAGCATCTTCCTGAAGCCTGATCTGTCCTCCAACTAAACACACAAATCACTATATCAATGTTTGTGAATTATTTTGAGGTGTACCATGGTTAATTATCAAACTTCACTTAATTAGCTAAAATAATAACAAGCCATTGTTAAGTGACTGTGCTTAAAAAGTACTGCATTTTTCTTCTGTCAGTAGGTGGCAGCAGGTAGTTAGTTAGAATTAATACTCTGAGACAAGAGACGTGATGAAACCGACAGGTAGTAGTGACAGTGATTCAGTTTTTAAAAAAGAGAAATCCATATTTTTTGAATCCTGGAGAATTTCCCATTTTGCCAAACCAAGTTATATCGACATCAATCACATTTTCAGCTGTTTAAACCTGACTGCGATTAAAATTAAAAGCAGAGAGGGACTGAGAGCTGTTGAGGAAGAGCTGTGTGTGTGTGTCCGTCTGTAATTTCACTCAGCTTTGTGTTCGTTGAAATAGGCCCAGGTTACACATCGAGTATAACAGGCAGCAGAGTTGTTTACCATTATCTTTATTGGTGGTGTGCCGAGGGATTTTTTCTAATGTGAAAAAAATGTACCGTGGCTCGGAAAAAAAGTTTGAGAAACACTGCACCAGGCTCTACTAATAACGTGTGAAGTCAGTGTCGGTTCTAACTTTCCAAGCTAAACGTTAAACATCCCAGCCGTTGAACATTTCAATGAACTGCAAAACTGACAGGTAACGTTAAAATAAACTTCTCACCTCCAGCTCTCTTTGCAGGATGGACAACCCATGCTGTCCGCGTCTCCCCAACCACTTCTTCATCCAGATGCATCTGGTCCTTTCTTTTCTTTTGTCGCGACAAATAATGGCCACAGCCAGCAGTACCGCACTCGTCTCCATATTTTGTCTCAGCGTGATCCTACGTCATCTCCTTGGTGATGACGTAGGATCTCGCTCTGGTCCGATAATCTTGATGAAATCCTGTAGTGTGCGCTGGTAAAAGATTTTCAATCTTGTAGTGTGTGTGTGCTTAAGATTGAAGAGAAGATAATCTGTCAAGATTCTCTTTATGTGTGTGATACAACCAGATTTAAGAATCTTATAAGATTTTTAAAATCCTGTAGTGTGAGCCAGGCATTACCAGGCAGATCTCCATCTGTGAAGAGTGTCTGTACTCAGTTTCTGTGACATATGTTGGACTATCTTAATAAGGTACCAAGCATATCTCCGTCTGTGAAGAGTTTCAGTCATCCTCAGTATCTGTGACAGATGTAGGACTTTCTTCATTTGGTACACTATAAAGGGGTTGCTTTAAATTATACAGTATTATTATTCTGGCAACAAGATGCACGTCTAATGAGGAGGACTTCCTCATTAGAAGTGCATTCAAACTCATTAACCAGGGTCACTTTCCTGGATTTCATGGACTTTGGTATCCTGGGCATAATGTTACAAAGTACTTGCCACATGTGTTGTGCGATGATCCTCACACTCCGGGAAAAGCTTTCACACTCCTCCAAGCTAGAGAGCTAGTTGTTCACCTTCTCTATAACCTCATCAACTATGAGCTCTGTCAGTATCTGTGTGCTCGAGCTCTGGATGTCACCCTTAACACCCATCTTCTCAGCCAATGTCTGTGCTATGATGCTGCCCATGTCTCCAAGACACTTAGACACCTGGTCCTTTGGCACAAACATAATGCTCGCACCATCACTCTCACACTGCAAGAGCTCAAAGATGTGTGTTGCTGCAACATCGATTAATTCCAAACACATCTCCGTCAGTTTGGGTTTTGTTCTCGGTCCAGTGATCCAGCCTCTAGATTAAGCCACTGCATGGATGTCAGGCGGATGCCTGAGTAGGTCCTTGTTGACCAAAATGTTGGTCTGTGTACTTGCCTCTGTGTTGTTCATTGTTCTTGCTCTGATGTCGAATTAAGTCTGCACAATCCTGATCTTACTTATATAGACATATCAGAGTCTATGTCCATATATGGACTGATGGAATCACCAAAGCAGCACCAGAGGAACGTCCTTTGATCCAGAGGTCCAATCAGCAGCAAGGGAAGATCAAAGGAACATGTTCTGCCTCCTCCCCCTCGTTGCCATAGGAACTGTTAAAGAATGGTGCTGCATTAGTCTGCCTGTGTCAGGCCAACTGTAATAATCAGCCTTTGCATGTGAGACCCTGCACTCTGCAGTCAGTTGGCTACAGACCAAACACCCTCAGGCCCTCCTCCTCATCTCTGGGGACTTTAATCACACCTCTCCATCCTCCACTTTGCCCACTTTCACCCAGTATGTCACCTGCCACACCAGAGACAATAAAATACTGGACTTACAGTGCAAACACCAAGGATGCATACAAGTCATCACCCCTCCCTCCCTGTGGAGATCAGACCACAACCTGGTTTATCTCCAGCCCGTACAAACCACTTTTCCACAGGCAGCCAGCTGTGACCACAAGCAGTTAAGAGATGGTCTGAGGAGACTGAAAAGGCTCTGACGGGAAGGTTTTGAGTCAACTGTGTGGAAGGAGTTCTGTGATCCTCACGGGGAGGACATCGACAACCTCACAGACTGTATAACGGATTACATTAACTTCTGTGTGGAGGACACTGTACCCACCAGGACTGTACGGTGCTTTTACCATATTCAGCATGGGAAATGAAAGAACTAATTCAATTTTGGACTACCTTCATTAGTTACCAAGCATATATTCTTCAGTGAAGAGTGTCAGTCATCCTCAGTATCTGTGACGGATGTAGGAAAAACTTCATTAGGTACCAAGCAGATCTCTGTCTGTGAAGAGTGTCTGTCCTCAGTATCCTAACAAAGTAAGACCTATGACTAACTTTGTTAGCTACCAAGCAGATCTCCGTCTGTGAAGTGTATCTGTCATCCTCAGTGTCTGTGACGGATGTAGAAATAACTTCATTAGGTACCAAGCAGATCTCCGTCTGTAAAGAGTGTCTGTCGTCAGTATCTGTGACGGATGGAGGACTATCTTCATTAGTTACCAAGCAGATATCCATCTGTGAAGAGTGTCTGTACTCAGTATCTGTGACAGATGTAGGACTATCTTCATTAGGTACTAAACAGATGTCCAAAAAACAGAGTGTTGACACTGATGAACAGAGTCCAGGCACCAAGAAAAAGAGTGACTACAGTAATGAACAGAGTCCAGGCAACAAAAAACAGAGTGACTACACTGATGAACAGAGTCCAGGCACCAAGAAACAGATTCACTACACTGATGAACAGAGTCCAGGCACCAAGAAACAGAGTCACTACACTGATGAACAGAGTCCAAGCACCAAGAAACAGAGTGACCACAGTGATGAACAGAGTCCAAGCACCAAGAAACAGAGACACTACACTGATGAACAGAGTCCAAGCATGAAGAAACAGAGTCACAACACTGATGAACAGAGTCCAAGCACCAAGAAACAGAGTGACTACAATGATGAAAAGAGTCATGGCACCAAGAAAAAGAGTGACTACAGTAATGAACAGAGTCCAAGCACGAAGAAAAAGAGTCACAACACTGATGAACAGAGTCCAAGCACCAAGAAACAGAGTGTCTACACTGATGAACAGAGTCCAAGCACCAAGAAACAGAGTGTCTACACTGATGAACAGAGTCCAAGCACCAAAAAACAGCGTGACTACACTAATGAACAGAGTCCAAGAACCAAGAAACAGAGTGACGACCCTGATGAACAGAGTCCAAGCACCAAAAAACAGCGTGACTACACTAATGAACAGAGTCCAAGCACCAAAACACAGAGTCACTACACTGATGAAAAGAGTCCAAGCACCAAAAAACATAGTGACTACACTAATGAACAGAGTCCAAGCACCAAAAAACAGCATGACTGCACTGATGAACAGAGTCCAAGCACCAAGAAACAGAGTCAATACACTGATGAACAGAGTCCATGCACCAAAAAACAGCGTGACTACACTAATGAACAGAGTCCAAGCACCAAAACACAGAGTCACTACACTGATGAACAGAGTCTAAGCACCAAACAACAGAGTGACGACGCTAATGAACAGAGTCCAAGCACCAAAAAACATAGTGACTACACTAATGAACGGAGTCCAAGCACCAAAAAACAGCGTGACTGCACTGATGAACAGAGTCCAAGCACCAAGAAACAGAGTCAATACACTGATGAACAGAGTCCAAGCACCAAGAAACAGAGTCACTACACTGATAAACAGAGTTAAAGCAACAAGAAACAGAGTGTAAGCACTGATGAACAGAGTCCAAGCACCAAGAAAAAGAGTGTCTGCACTGATGAATGGAGTCCAAGCACCAAGAAACAGAGTGTCAGCACTGATGAACAGAGTCCAGGCACCAAGAAACAGATTCACTGCACTGATGAACAGAGTCCAAGCACCAAAAACAGCGTGACTACACTAATGAACAGAGTCCAAGCACCAAAACACAGAGTCACTACACTGATGAAAAGAGTCCAAGCACCAAAAAACAGAGTGACTACACTGATAAACAGAGTTAAAGCAACAAGAAACAGAGTGTAAGCACTGATGAACAGAGTCCAAGCACCAAGAAACAGACTGACTACAATGATGAAAAGAGTCCAGGCACCAAGACACAGAGTGACTAAAGTAATGAACAGAGTCCAAGCACGAAGAAAAAGAGTCACAACACTGATGAACAGAGTCCAAGCACCAAGAAACAGAGTGACTACACTGATGAACAGAGTCATGGCACCAAGAAAAAGAGTGACTACAGTAATGAACAGAGTCAAAGCACGAAGAAAAAGAGTCACAACACTGATGAACAGAGTCCAAGCACCAAGAAACAGAGTGTCTGCACTGATGAACAGAGTCCAAGAACCAAGAAACAGAGTGACAACACTGATGAACAGAGTAGAAGCACCAAAACACAGACTGACTACACTGATGAACAGAGTCCAAGCACCAAAACACAGAGTCACTACACTGATGAACAGAGTCCAAGCACCAAAAAACAGAGTGACTACACTGATGAACAGAGTCCAAGCACCAAAAAACAGAGTGACTACACTGATGAACAGAGTCCAAGCACCAAAAAACAGAGTGACTACATCATTGAACAGAGTCCAAGCACCAAGAAACAGAGTCTATACACTGATGAACAGAGTCCAAGCACCAAGAAACAGAGTGACTACACTGATGAAAGAGTCCAAGCACCAAGAAACAGAGTGACTACACTGATGAACAGAGTTAAAGCAACAAGAAACAGAGTGTAAGCACTGATGAACACAGTCCAAGCACCAAGAAACAAAGTGAATACACTGATGAACAGAGTCCAAGCACCAAGAAACAGAGTGACTACACTGATGAACAGAGTCCAAGCACCAAGAAACAGAGTGACTACACTGATGAACAGAGTCCAAGCACCAAGAAACAGAGTGTCTGCATTGATGAACAGAGTCCAAGCACCAAGAAACAGAGTCACTACACTGATGAACAGAGTCCAAGCACCAAGAAACAGAGTGTCTACACTGATGAACAGAGTCCAAGCACCAAGAAACAGAGTGACTACACTGATGAACAGAGTCCAAGCACCAAGAAACAGAGTCACTACACTGATGAACAGAGTCCAAGCACCAAGAAACAGAGTGTCTGCACTGATGAAAAGAGTCCAAGCATCAAGAACCAGAGTGACAACACTGATGAACAGAGTCCAAGCAACAAGAAAAAGAGTGTCTGCACTGATGAATGGAGTCCAAGCACCAAGAAACAGAGTGACTACACTGATGAACAGAGTCCAAGCACCAAGAAACAGAGTGTAAGCACTGATGAACAGAGTCCAAGCAACAAGAAACAGAGTGTCTGCACTGATGAAAAGAGTTCAAGCACCAAGAAACAGAGTCACTGCACTGATGAACAGAGTCCAAGCACCAAGAAACAGAGTGACTACCCTGATGAACAGAGTCCAAGCACCAAAAAACAGCGTGACTACACTAATGAACAGAGTCCAAGCACCAAAACACAGAGTCACTACACTGATGAAAAGAGTCCAAGCACCAAGAATCAGAGTGACTACACTGATGAAAAGAGTCCAAGCACCAAGAAACAAATGTCTGCACTAATGAACAGAGTCCAAGCACCAAGAAACAGAGTCACTACACTGATGAACAGAGTCCAAGCACCAAGAAACAGAGTGTCTACACTGATGGACAGGGTCGAAGCACCAAGAAATTGAGAGAGTACACTGATGAACAGAGTCCAAGCACCAAGAAACAGTGACTACACTGATGAACAGAGTCCAAGCACCAAATCAGAGTCTACACTGATGAACAGAGTCCAAGCACCAAGAAACAGAGTGACTACACTGATGAACAGAGTCCAAGCACCAAAAACAAAAACAGCCTGACTGCACTGATGAACAGAGTCCAAGCACCAAGAAACAGAGTCAATACACTGATGAACAGAGTCCAAGCACCAAAAAACAGAGCGTGACTACACTGATGAACAGAGTCCAAGCACCAAAAAACAGCGTGACTACACTAATGAACAGAGTCCAAGCACCAAAACACAGAGTCACTACACTGATGAACAGAGTCTAAGCACCAAACAACAGAGTGACGACACTAATGAACATAGTCCAAGCACCAAAAAACATAGTGACTACACTAATGAACGGAGTCCAAGCACCAAAAAACAGAGTCAATACACTGATGAACAGAGTCTAAGCACCAAGAAACAGAGTCAATACACTGATGAACAGAGTCCAAGCACCAAGAAACAGAGTCACTACACTGATGAAAGGAGTTCAAGCACCAAGAAACAGAGTGACTACACTGATGAACAGAGTCCAAGCACCAAGAAACAGAGTGTAAGCACTGATGAACAGAGTCCAAGCACCAAGAAAAAGAGTGTCTGCACTGATGAATGGAGTCCAAGCACCAAGAAACAGATTCACTACACTGATGAACAGAGTTCAAGCACCAAGAAACAGAGTGACTACACTGATGAACAGAGTCTAAGCACCAAGAAACAGAGTGTCTGCATTGATGAACAGAGTCCAAGCAACCAAGAAACAGAGTCACTACACTGATGAACAGAGTCCAGGCACCAAGAAACAGAGTGTCTGCACTGATGAACAGAGTCCAAGCACCAAGAAAAAGAGTGTCTGCACTGATGAACAGAGTTAAAGCACCAAGAAACGGAGTCACTACACTGATGAACAGAGTCCAAGCACCAAGAAAAAGAGTGTCTGTACTGATGAACAGATTCCAAGCACCAAGAAACAGAGTGACTACATTGATAAACAGAGTTAAAGCACTAAGAAACAGAGTGTCTGCACTGATGAACAGAGTCCAAGCACCAAGAAAAAGAGTGTCTGCACTGATGAATGGAGTCCAAGCACCAAGAAACAGAGTCACTACACTGATGAACAGAGTCCAAGCACCAAGAAACAGAGTCACTACACTGATGAACAGAGTCCAGGCACCAAGAAACAGAGTGTCTGCACTGATGAACAGAGTCCAAGCACCAAGAAACAGAGTCACTACACTGATGAACAGAGTCCAGGTACCAAGAAACAGAGTGTCTATACTGATGAACAGAGTCCAAGCACCAAGAAACAGAGTGACTACACTGATGAACAGAGTCCAAGCACCAAGAAACAGAGTCACTACACTGATGAACAGAGTCCAAGCACCAAGAAACAGAGTGACTACACTGATGAACAGAGTTCAAGCACCAAGATAAAGAGTGTAAGCACTGATGAACAGAGTCCAAGCAACAAGAAAAAGAGTGTCTGCACTGATGAATGGAGTCCAAGCACCAAGAAACAGAGTGACTACACTGATGAACAGAGTCCAAGCACCAAGAAACAGAGTGTAAGCACTGATGAACAGAGTCCAAGCACCAAGAAACAAAGTGTCTGCATTGATGAACAGAGTCCAAGCACCAAGAAACAGAGTCACTACACTGATGAACAGAGTCCAAGCACCAAGAAACAGAGTGACTACACTAATGAACAGAGTCCAAGCACCAAAACACAGACTCACTACACTGATGAACAGAATCCAGGCATCAAGAAACAAAGTCACTACACTGATGAACAGAGTCCAAGCACCAAGAAACAGATTGACTACACTAATGAACAGAGTCCAAGCACCAAGAAACAGAGTGTCTACACTGATGAACAGAGTTCAAGCACCAAGAAACAGAGTCACTGCACTGATGAACAGAGTCCAAGCACCAAGAAACAGAGTCTACACTGATGAACAGAGTCCAAGCACCAAGAAACAGAGTGACTACACTGATGAACAGAGTCCAAGCACCAAGAAACAGAGTGACTACACTGATGAACAGAGTCCAAGCACCAAGAACACAGAGTCAATACACTGATGAACAGAGTCTAAGCACCAAAAAACATAGTGACTACACTAATGAACAGAGTCCAAGCACCAAAAACAGCCTGACTACACTGATGAACAGAGTCCAAGCACCAAGAAACAGAGTCACTACACTGATGAACAGAGTCCAAGCACCAAAAACAGAGTGACTACACTAATGAACAGAGTCCAAGCACCAAAAAACAGCGTGACTACACTAATGAACAGAGTCCAAGCACCAAAAACAGAGTCACTACACTGATGAACAGAGTCCAAGCACCAAACAACAGAGTGGACACTAATGAACAGAGTCCAAGCACCAAAAACATAGTGACTACACTGATGAACAGAGTCCAAGCACCAAGAAACAGAGTGACTACACTGATGAACAGAGTCCAAGCACCAAGAAACAGAGTCAATACACTGATGAACAGAGTCCAAGCACCAAGAAACAGAGTCACTACACTGATGAACAGAGTCAAGCACCAAGAAACAGAGTGACTACACTGATGAACAGAGTTAAAGCACCAAGAAACAGAGTGTACTACACTGATGAACAGAGTCCAAGCACCAAGAAACAGAGTGTACACTGATGAACAGAGTCCAGGCACCAAAAAACAGAGTCACTACACTGATGAACAGAGTCAAGCACCAAGAAACACAGAGTCATTACACTGATGAACAGAGTCCAAGCACCAAGAAGCAGAGTGTCTGCACTGATGAATGGAGTCCAAGCAAAAAGAAACAGAGTCACTACACTGATGAACAGAGTCCAAGCACCAAGACAAAGATTGTAAGCACTGATGAACAGAGTCCAAGCACCAAGAAACAGAGTGTCTTCACTGATGAACAGAGTCCAAGCACCAAGAAACAGAGTGACTACACTGATGAACAGAGTCCAAGCAACAAGAAAAAGAGTGTCTGCACTGATGAATGGAGTCCAAGCACCAAGAAACAGAGTGACTACACTGATGAAAAGAGTCCAAGCACCAAAAAACAGCGTGACTACACTAATGAACAGAGTCCAAGCACCAAAACACAGAGTCACTACACTGATGAACAGAGTCCAAGCACCAAAAAACATAGTGACTGCACTGATGAACAGAGTCCAAGCACCAAGAAACAGAGTGACTACGCTGATGAACATAGTCCAGGCACCAAGAAACAAATTCACTACACTGATGAACAGAGTCGAAGCACCAAGACACAGAGTGACTACACTAATGGACAGAGTCCAAGCACCAAAACACAGAGTCACTACACTGATAAACAGAGTCCAAGCACCAAAACACAGAGTCATTACACTGATGAACAGAGTCCAAGCACCAAGAAACAGAGTGACTACACTGATGAACAGAGTCCAAGCACCAAGAAACAAAGTCACTACACTGATGAACAGAGTCCAAGCACCAAGACACAGAGTGACTACACTGATGAACAGAGTCCAAGCACCAAGAAACAGAGTCACTACACTGATGAACAGAGTCCAAGCACCAAGAAACAGAGTGTCTGCATTGATGAACAGAGTTTAAGCACCAAGAAAAAGATTGTCTACACTGATGAACAGAGTCCAAGCACCAAGAAACAGAGTGACTACACTGATGAACCGAGTCCAAGCACCAAGAAAAAGAGTGACTACACTGATGAACAGAGTCCAAGCACCAAGAAACAGAGTCTACACTGATGAACAGAGTCCAGGCACCAAGAAACAGAGTGACTACACTGATGAACAGAGTCCAAGCACCAGGAAACAGAGTCACTACACTGATGAACAGAGTCCAAGCACCAAAAAACAGAGTGACTACACTGATGAACAGAGTCCAAGCACCAAAACACAGAGTCACTACACTGATGAACAGAGTCTAAGCACCAAACAACAGAGTGACGACACTAATGAACAGAGTCCAAGCACCAAAAAACAGCGTGACTGCACTGATGAACGGAGTCCAAGCACCAGGAAACAGAGTCACTACCATGATGAAACAGAGTCCAAGCACCAAGAAAAAGAGTGACTATACTGATGAACAGAGTCCAAGCACCAAGAAACAGAAAGCTGCATTGATGAACAGAGTCCAAGCACCAAGAAACAGAGTGACAACACTGATGAACAGAGTTAAAGCACCAAAAAACAGCGTGACTGCACTGATGAACAGAGTCCAAGCACCAAAACACAGAGTCACTACACTGATGAACAGAGTCCAAGCACCAAAAAACATAGTGACTGCACTGATGAACGGAGTCCAAGCACCAGGACAGAGAGTGACTACGCTGATGAACAGAGTCCAGGCACCAAGAAACAAATTCACTACACTGATGAACAGAGTCCAAGCACCAAGACACAGAGTGACTTCACTGATGAACAGAGTCCAAGCACCAAGAAAGAGAGTCACTACATTGATGAACAGAGTCCAAGCACCAAGACACAGAGTGACTACACTGATGAACAGAGTCCAAGCACCAAGAAACAGAGTCACTACATTGATGAACAGAGTCCAAGCACCAAGAAACTGAGTCACTACACTGATGAACAGAGTCCAAGCTCCAAAAAACAGCGTGACTACACTGATAAACAGAGTTAAAGCACCAAAAAACAGCGTGACTACACTAATGAACAGAGTCCAAGCAGCAAAACACAGAGTCACTACACTGATGAACAGAGTCCAAGCACCAAGAAACAGAGTGACTACGCTGATGAACATAGTCCAGGCACCAAGAAACAAATTCACTACACTGATGAACAGAGTCCAAGCACCAAGAAACAGAGTGTCTGCATTGATGAACAGAGTCGAAGCATCAAGAAAAAGATTGTCTACACTGATGAACAGAGTCCAAGCACCAAGAAACAGAGTGACTACACTGATGAACCGAGTTCAAGCACCAAGAAACAGAGTCACTACACTGATGAACAGAGTCCAAGCACCAAGAAAAAGAGTGTCAGCACTGATGAACAGAGTACAGGCACCAAGAAACAGATTCACTACACTGATGAACAGAGTCCAAGCACCAAGAAACAGAGTGACTACACTGATGAACAGAGTCTAAGCACCAAGAAACAGAGTGTCTGCATTGATGAACAGAGTCCAGGAACCAAGAAACAGAATGACTACACTGATGAACAGAGTCCAGGCAACAAGAAACAGAGTCACTACACTGATGAACAGTGTCCATGCATCAAGAAACAGATTGTGACAGATGTCCAAGCACCAAGACTATGTTCAATAGTTACCAAGAAGATCTCCATCTGTTCAGAGTAACTGTAGTCCACAGGATCTGTGACAGATGTAGGACTATCTTCATCAGTTACCAAGTAGATCTCCATCTGTGAAGAGTAACTGTAGTCCTCAGTATCTGTGACAGATGTAGGACTATCTTCATTTGATACCAAGCAGATCTCCATCTGTGAAGAGTAACTGTAGTCCTCAGTATCTGTGACAGATGTAGGACTATCTTCATTTTACCAAACAGATCTCCATCTGTGAAGAGTAACTGTAGTCCTCAATACCTGTGACAGATGTAGGACTATCTTCATTATTAACCAAGAGGATCTCCATCTGTGAAGAGTACCTGAAGTCCTCAGTATTTGTGACAGATGTAGGACTATCTTCATTAGTTACCAAACAGATCTCCATCTGTGAAAAGTAACTAGTCCTCAGTATCTGACAGATGTAGGACTATCTTCATTGTTACCAAACAGATCTCCATCTGTGAAGAGTAACTGTAGTCCTCAAGATCTATGACAGATGTAGGACTATCTTCATTGGTTACCAAACAGATGTTCATCTGTGAAGAGTAACTGTAGTCCTCAGTATCTGTGACAGATGTAGGACGACCTCATTAGTTACCAAGCAGATCTCCATCTGTGAAGAGTAACTGTAGTCCTCAGTATCTGTGACAGATGTAGAACTATCTTCAGTAGGTACCAAGCAGATCTCCATCTGTGAAGAGTAACAGTCATCCTCAGTATGTGTGACAGATGTAGGACTATCTTCCAGGGTTACCAAGCAGATCTCCATCTGTGAAGAGTAACTGTAGTCCTCAGTATCTGTGACAGATGTAGGACTATCTTTAGTAGGTACCAAGCAGATCTCCGTATGTGAAGAGTGTCTGTAATCCTCAGTATCTGTGACAGATGTAGGACTATCTTCATTGGTACCAAGCAGATCTCCATCTGTGAAGAGTAACTGTAGTCCTCAGTATCTGTGACAGAGGTAGGACTATCTTTAGTAGGTACCAAGCAGATCTCCATCTTTGAAGAGTAACTGTAATCCTCAGTATCTGTGACAGAGGTAGGACTATCTTTAATAGGTACCAAGCAGATCTCCATCTGTGAAGAGTGTCATTCATCCTCAGTATCTGTGACAGATGTAGGACTATCTTTAGTAGGTACCAAGCAGATCATCATCTGTGAAAATTAACTGTAGTCCTCAGTATCTGACAGATGTAGGACTATCTTCATCATTAACCAAGAGGATCTCCATCTGTGAAGAGTAACTGTAGTCCACAGTATCTGTGACAGATGTAGGACTATGTTCATTAGGTACCAAGCAGATCTCCATCTGTGAAGAGTAACTGTAGTCCTCAGTATCTGTGACAGATGTAGGACTATCTTTAGTAGGTACCAAGCTTATTTCCATCTTTGAAGATTGTCAGTCATCCTCAGTATCTGTGACAGATGTAGGACTATCTTCATTTGATACCAAGCAGATCTCCATCTCTTAAAAGTAACTGTAGTCCACAGCATCTGTGTGACAGATGTAGGACTATCTTCATTGGTTACCAAACAGGTCTCAACTGTGAAGAGTAACTGTAGTCCTCAGTATCTGTGACAGATGTAGGACTATCTTCATTAGTTACCAAGCACAGCTCCATCTGTTAAGAGTAACTGTAGTCCTCAGTATCTGTGAAAGATGTAGGACTATCTTCATTGGTTAACAAGCAGATCTCCATCTGAGAAGAGTAACTGTAGTCCTCAGTATGTGTGACAGATGTAGGACTATCTTCATTAGCTACCAGGCAGATCTCCATCTGTGAAGAGTGTCAGTCATCCTCAGTATCCATGACAGATGTAGGACTATCTTCATTGGTTACCAAACACAGCTCCATCTGTGGAGAGTAACTGTAGTCCTCACTATGTTTGACAGATGTAGGACTATCTTCATTAGTTACCAAGCACAGCTCCATCTGTGAAGAGTAACTGTAATCCTCAGTATCTGTGACAGAAGTAGGACTGTCTTCATCAGTTACCAAGCAGATCTCCATCTGTGAAGAGTGTCTGTAGTCCTCAGTAACTGTGACAGATGTAGAACTATCTTCATTGGTTACCAAACACATCTCCATCTGTGAAGAGTAACTGTAGTCCTCAGTATCTGTGACAGATGTAGGACTATCTTCATTAGGTACCAAGCAGATCTCCGTCTGTGAAGAGTAACTGTAGTCCTCAGTATCTGTGACAGATGTAGGACTATCTTCGTTAGTTACCAAGCTGATCTCCATCTGTGAAGAGTGTTTGTAATACTCAGTATCAGTGACAGATGTAGGACTATCTTCGTTAGTTACCAAGCAGATCTCCATCTGTGAAGCGTGTTAGTCATCCTTAGTATCTGTGACAGATGTAGGACTATCTTCATTCGGTACCAAGGAGATCTCCATCTGTGAAGAGTGTCTGTAATCCTCAGTATCTGTGACAGATGTAGGACTATCTTCATTCGTAACCAAGCAGATCTCAATCTGTGAAGAGTGTTTGTAATACTCAGTATCTGTCTATGTCCATATATGGACTGATGGGATCACCAAAGCAGCACCAGAGGAACGTCCTTTGATCCAGAGGTCCAATCAGCAGCAAGGGAAGATCAAAGGAACATTTTCTGCCTCCTCCCCCTCGTTGCCATAGTAACTGTTAAAGAATGGTGCTGCATTAGTCTGCCTGTGTCAGGCCAACTGTAATAATCAGCCTTTACATGTGAGACCCTGCACTCTGCAGTCAGCTGGCTACAGACCAAACACCCTCAGGCCCTCCTCCTCATCTCTGGGGACCTTAATCATGCCTCTTCATCCTCCACTTGGCCCACTTCCACCCAGTATGTCACCTGCCACACCAGGGACAATAAAATACTGGACTGACTGTATGCAAACACCAAGGATGCATACAAGTCATCACCCTTCCCTCCCCGGGGGAGATCAGACCACAACCTGGTTTATCTCCAGCCCGTGTACAAACCACTTGTCCACAGGCAGCCAGCTGTGACCCGCGCAGTTAAGAGATGGTCTGAGGAGACTGAAGAGGCTCTGAGGGACTGTTTTGAGTCAACTGTGTGGGAGGAGCTCTGTGATCCTCACGGGGAGGACATAGACAACCTCATGGGCTGTATAGCGGATTACAATAACTTCTGTGTGGAGAACACTGTACCCACCAGGACTGTCAGATTGCTTCTCCAACAACAAGCCCTGGATTAATCCTGAGATAAAGGCTCTCCTGAAGGAGAAGAAGAGAGCCTTTAAGTCAGGAGACAAGGAGGAGCTGAAGTCTGTGCAGAGGGAGCTGAGGAGGAAGATCCAAGAGGGGAAGGACAGCTACAGGAGGAAGATGGAGGACCAGCTGCAGCAGAACAACAGTGGAGTCTAGAGGGGCTGTGGGGGACCAGAGGTGGGTGAGCGATCTAAACCTGTCCTTCAGGGGTTTGATCCAGCCACCTGAACCTCCCCCCGCCTTGCCAGCCCTGCACTTGGCGACCCTCATCTGCATCTGAAGGTCGCTGTCTCACCCTAACCTCCTCCCTGCCTTCCATGATGTCCAGCCCTCAACCACCCCCTGCTACTCCTGCCAGAAGTCCAACAACCCAACCCACACCTTCTAACATCCAGCCCCCTCCTCCAGCCTGTCCCTCACATCCGACCAGGTGAGACATGAGCTCAGGAAACTAAAGACCAAAAAAGGCTGCAGGTCCGGATGACATCAGCTCCAGGCTCCTCAAGTCCCGTGCAGACCAGCTGTGTGGGATTGTGGAGCACATCTTCAACATGGAGTCTGATGCTGGGGAGGTACCACAGCTGTGGAAGACATCCTGTCTGGTACCAGTGCCATAAAAACACCCCAAGGACCTGAACAGCTACAGGCGGTGGCACTGGCGTCTCATTTGATGAAGACACTGGAGAGGCTGGTTCTTTCCACCTCCGGCCTCTGGTGAGCTCATCGATGGATCTGTTTCAGTTTGCCTACCAGCCTGGCATCGGGGTGGATGATGCTGTCATCTTCCTCCTCATGAACAGGGCTCTGTCTCACCTGGAGAAGCCTGAGAGCTCTGTGAGGATCATGTTCTTTGATTTCTCCAGTGCTGTCAACACCATCCAGCCTCTTCTACTGAGAGACAAGCTGGAGCACACGGGGGTGGACCACCACCTGTCGGGTTGGATCCAGGACTACCTCACAGTATGTGAGGACTAGGGACTGTGTGTCTGACATGGTGGTCTGCAGTACAGGGGCCCATGGCGGTTCTGGTGCCGTTCCTCGTCACCCTGTACACTGCGGACTTCATGTACAGGATGGACAACTGCCACCTGCAGAAGTTCTCTGATGACTCTGCGATCGTCGGCCTCATCACTGAGGAGGATGAGTGGTAGTACAAAGGACTGATGCAGGACTTTGTGGACTGGTGCCGGCAGAACCACCTCCAGATCAACATGGGGAAGACCAAGGAGCTGGTAGTGAACTTCCTTAGGTGTAGACACCCCCCACCCAACGCCAGTTAGCATCCAGGGTTTGGACATCGCATATTGGACTCCTACAGATACCTGGGTGTTCACCTTAACAATAGACTGGACTGGTCTGACCCGCATGGCGCCCTCTACAGGAAGGGCCAGAGCAGACTCTACCTGCTGAGGAGACTGAGGTCTTTTGGAATCTTCAGTATCTGTGACAGATGTAGGACTATCTTCATTAGTTACGAAGCAGATATCCATCTGTGAAGAGTGTCTGTAATCCTCAGTATCTGTGACAGATGTAGGACTATCTTCATTAGTTACCAAGCAGATATCCATCTGTGAAGAGTGTCTGTAATCCTCAGTATCTGTGACAGACAGGGCAGTTGCTAGGAATTCTGGGCCCCCTGAAAGAGTATTGGCGTGGGCCTCTACCCCATTCATTACAACCTTGATTTTCCTGTTTTTCAGTGTTCTTGACGGTGCCTGGTGTAATAACACCCAATTTGTTTCCTTTTTTACAAGTAGCGACTTAACACTAGGAGCGCCAGCATACTAGCACCCCCTCCTGGCGCAGCAACGGTTAGCCAGACCTTCATTAACAATTCAGCTGCTTTTGCTTAGAAGCACAGAACAAGTTGTTTTTCTTTAAAATAAATGCACCAGAAATTCCTTTAAAAAAACAAATATAACACTCTACACAATCAACAAACCTTTAAATGCCTCAAGTCCGCTTTTAAAGTGTATTAAGTGTATTTAATTTTTTTTCTACTATGTGCAAGTCTCCATTGAAATAGACAGCTCTCTAAATCGCGCACCCTTAAACAATAAATGGTTTATAACATTAACTCTACTATAGCCTGTTGTTGACTGGATAATATATATATATATGTATATATATATATATATATATATATATATATATATATATATATATATATATATATATATATATATATATATATATATATATATATATATTATATAATATTGCAGGAGAAAAGGCACAAAAGACGAAATAGCGATAAGAGCTGCTGCTGCTGCTAAGCACATATTATATAATTCATCATTAATAGCAATTAAGAAAATATTAATTGTACTTTTTTAGTTAATACCCACATCACACCTTAACACAACTTTTGCCCAAAAGTCGGATAAGCTGCGGTGTCTAAGGCAGGTAGCCTATTCTTTGGACAAAAGCTCTAGATCTTTATGGTAGCGTTTCCCACACACATGATCGCATGCTTTCCTGCAGGAGACCAGGGTCTTGTTCTGTTTAATAGTAAATAACTAAATAATGTTCTATAAACACAATTTAAAAATAAATAAATAAATAAATAAATAAAAGCCTCGTGTCTACTTTTTCAATGCCTCAAAGTCAGCTTTGGAATATTTAAATTTTCGTCGTTCACAACTCTATCTCTACTATATTGTTGACTGTATAATAGGCTACATTACTATTAAATATTGCCGGGGAAAAGACACAGACCAAAATCATGAGAGGATTATTTTTATTCAGGCTGCTGCTCCTCTCCTCTCTGCAACTCGGAATTTCACTTATAAACACACACAAACACATCAACACATACACAAAAAGTGATGTAATTAAACAATAATTTTGAGGAAATATTAAAAATAGTTTAATTTAATTCATATCATAAACCGAACAGGTTGACAACTAGAACTAGAACTAGAAGTGCAAATAATTACAGAAATAAACAAATACATAAACATTAGCACGATCAGCACCTTCGATAGCGCCGCGGGTTTTATGCTGATAAATAATGTTTAAAAAACACTTAAACCGAACAGGTTGACAACTAGAAGTGTAAAAATAACCAGAAATAAACAAACAAATAAATATGAGCACGATCAGCACCTCGGATAGCGCCGCGGGTTGTATGCAGATAAATAATGCTAAAAAAAAAAAAAAAAAAAAACATAGACACATTTAAACCGAACAGGATGACAACAAGAACTAGATGTGCAAAAATAACTGCAGAAATAAACAAATAAATTAATATGAGCGCGATCAGCACCTCAGATGGGTTGTATGCTGCTAAATAATGCTACCCCTCCCCGGTGCCTCGTCATGCACTTCGGGCAAAAAGCTCTCCGTCTTCACGGTGCATTTTCCACAGACAGGTAAACTTGCAGCTCTTGCAGGAGACCAAGGTCTTGTTCTGCTTGCAGTGGCTGTTTATCTGGCACTGCCTTCGTCTTGCAGGCTCTGCTGGCTGCTGTGATTGTAGTGCTATCGCGGTTAGACTGACTGGCTTGGTGCACATGTGTTCTTCCCGCAGCTCCTTCGCCAACTGCAGGATGAAGGCTCTTCTTGGGATGACACTGGCGGTGCATTCCTTGAAAAGCACATGGGCATTTATCGCAGCCATATCAAGGATGTTATAGAAGACAGCAACAGGCCATCTTCTTGTTGCGCCTTTCACAGTATACATCCAAGCCATCTGGTCGAGCACATCCACTCCCACCTAATAACAATGATACAAATGATAGCATGACATTTATATTCCTAATAATAATAATAATAATAATAATAATAATAATAATAATAATAATAATAATAATAATAATCTTTAGCAATTACACACCTTCGTGATGTTGTAGAAGCTCACAGTCTCCGGCTTCCTCTTCCTGTCACATCCGATGGAGACAGTCGGGTGCATGGTGCTGAGGAGCGTGACGTTTTTCCTTGGTTTCCCCTGGTACACTGTAAGAGTGGCACGCTCATGCCTCAGCACCTTGGTGGAGAACAGCTCCCGCCTGACCTTGTTTATTGTGCCAACAAGGCTGGTGTTTTTTTTCAGCAGGTCCTTTGCAAGAGTGAGGGAAGTGAAAAAATTATCAGTGGTAACATTTCGTCCTGTTCCAAGGTATGACTCCACCAGCTTCATCACCACACTCTCCCCAAGCCGTTGATGTGATGGTCTGGTGTCGTCTTTCCCTAGATATGGAAAGGCATTCAAAAGATATTTTTTCTCAACATCGGCGGCTATCCAAAATTTTATGCCAAATTTGTCTGGCTTGTTGGTCATATATTGAGTAAACCTGCATCGGGCTTTGGTGGGAAACAGCTGCTCATCTATGGTGATGCATGCCCCAGGTTTGTAGCAGGCAATGCAGTTATTTATAAAGCCGCACCACACATCCGACATCAGGGCAAATTTATCATCGCACAAACGTGAGCGCCTGTCGTGCTTCCTGTCAAAGCGCAAGTAGCGCATGATCTCCCTGAACCTGTTTCTTGGCATAGTGGCATTGAAAAATGCCAGCCCCCATTCTTCTGACCAGAAGCTCTCCAGCTGTATATTTTTATTATATGCTCCTCTCACGTACAAGAGAGCAATAAACGCCTTCAGCTCGGCAACCGTAAGATCCCATGACTGGTCTCCATCACGGTGCGCCTCTGCCACAGTGCAGTCCCTGATGTGCTGTAGCATTTTTCTGTCAAGTAAGCACAAAAAGGCGCTCAGCGCGTCTTCAATGTTGCGCCTGGCGTGTGCTGTGGGACCCGCAGATTCAGTCAGCAAGTTTTGGACTTGCTGTCTCCCCGACTGCGCACCAGGCTGGACAACTTGCCACATGGTCCCATCTTTTCCCTGCTCGTATGGGCCTGGAAGTGCAAAACATGAATGATTATATACATGTGTGGTAAAGCAGTAGATTTTCAGTAGTTTACAAAGTGAACAGGAACAGAATGCCACCATGTAGGTGATGAAAATCACAATTCTTCTGACAGGCTCTATAACACAAATTGACTTATTCTGAAAATATTTTCGTTTTAAAAAAATATTTGGAAATGAAAAAATAAGTTTTGGTTTACGTTGTTTACGTTGGAGGAGTTTTGTAATATTTTTACCTGAAACTGTAGACGGCGCATCCTGCTGTCAGCTGGTGTCTTTGCTGTTGAGATGTATTAAGATTTGATTTTTTTTACACCATGGATGGAAGAAAACTTTTTGACAGTAAGCCTATAACAGCTGTTCTACCTGGAGATGAAGAGCGAGCTCTCTCAGAGACCAGTGTGACCTCTGCGCTAGACAGGGCAGCAGCTGTTATGGGAGATCAGATCAAGCTGTTACATTTTTTTCAGACATTACGTTTATTATTCATTGAGGATCATTTTTGATATCTTACTGTTTATAGGCTATACCTTTTACAGTATCAAGGTAGTTAGTAGATAGTAGACCTATTTATTGTTGGACTTTTGTGCTGCGCTATAACGTGTCATCTTTGTTTTTCCCCACACAAAATAACTTAGAAAACAGACAAAGAAAGAAAGACAAAAATGAATAAAATTAATCGCCAGATTACCTGAAGTGGACACTTTCGCAGATGGGCCAGCTGGCTCAAACTTTTTCATTTGTTTGGCCCGTGGGGGTTCAGACTCGGATTCTGAACTTTCCTCTTCACTCCAGTCCACATCACTTATGTCGGACACTTCGCCACCATCAGACTCATCCTCACTGACCTCCTGAATCCTGATCAAGGCCTCCTCCAGGGAATACCTCTTCATCACTCCTCTCTTCATCGTTCTTTCTGTTTTTGAATTTGTCTAATATTTCTGTCAGTCTGTCCGTTTGTTGTTGGTATAACTCTGTCACTATCCCTCTCACTAACTCTCCGTCTCTCTCTGTTGAGATTTTCCCGTGGATAAATATGGAATGAACAGCGGGAAACCAACCCCCAAAATGTTTTCTTTTCCCCTTCAGTTCCTTTGATATCAGAAACCCCCCCCCCACACACACACACCCACACACACACACACACACACATACACACACATTAGTTGGGGGGGGGATATGGAAGTACAAGTCATAGCATGAAAACAACCCCGCAGAATGTATCATTTTTACCAGCGGTCTTTTAGACCGTTGTGTGTCGTCGGAGGTATAAATGCTCATAAATCTTATGTTTAGTTTTTAAGGATCTTATCTGCTTCAGAAAACATATAAAACACATATTTTGGAAAAGTCATAGAAGGAGAGGTTAGAAGATTTATTCTAAACAGAGATATTTGTATTATAAAACCCAAAAGCGGTTTTCAGACCGTGTTGTTCTAGTGTTAACAAGCCTGAGTATTATTATGTAAATTGTGTGTTACTGGTTGTCTTATTCTCATTTCACTGATTTGCAACATGCTATTACACCTTTGATTGCAAATAAACTTTCGATGAACCACTCAACAAATAGGTAGCGGCTGATTCTGGAGCAGCAGAGCATAAAGGTTTATTGTTCCATTGTGTATATTACATTAAATAAACATTAAATATTATGTTTCATGGAAAACCTGATGCGGAACTAACCTATTCATGGAAAAAAATCTAAATGGGCTTCTTAGTACCATAGCTCTAAGTGGACAGCTTCACTTTCCCAGAGAAAAAATATTTTTAAACAATTCAAAAGTCAGTGTTAACTGTCCAAAATTCTAAATAGTCTTTTTTCTTTGTTGCTGTCAACTATTATGCTGTCTTTTGTTTTATGTTGCTATGAAAACAAACAACAACAACAAAACTTTGAACATTCATTTTTTTGTATTGAGACTACTCAAATGTCCCACTAATAACACATTTACATAACCGCATTGAACACATTATAACGTTACTGACCTTCATCAGATGCTCATAATTACTGAGCAGAACCTGAATGCATCATAATACAATTCAATGAATCCTCTGAGTGGGGCGCATACTGGAGCACTGTCGACAATATGGGTGAAACACACAATTACTGCAGTAGCCTCTGAATTAGTAATAATTAGTAGTAATTAGGAACTGACGACTTGTCCAGAGTGTAGCGCGGCCAGATGACAGCTAACGTGGGCTCCAGCCTGCGCCCCTTCAACGTAAGCTAATGTTGCAGACATTAAATGAATGAACAAGTAGGCAGTGTTTCAGCCGTCTTCGGTAGTTTTACTCTCACCATTCTTAGAAAAAAAGCTTTTGATGTCCTGGAACCCTGCTCTGCTGCTTCTACTCCTGGCCTCCTTTTCAACTCTTTTTTTGGTGTCCAGACTTGTGTTTTTTGGGGGACATCCTAACCCTGCTGGAGTTCGCTCGCGCTCACTTACTTTCGCTGAGGAAGAACGCATCTTGGTGTGGACCAAACAATTTTTTAAGAAGGGGCAAAGGCGGTTATTGAAATAATTAAAATTAGAAAATTGCATGCCTTGTGGCTTTGTTTTAATTCGGATTCATTCGTATGAATATATATTATTTCAGTGTATGTATAATAATTTTGATATAGAAGCTACTGGGGGCTGTGTGTGGGCCCTGGAGGGCTGTGGGCCCTTATAATCGTCAACACCTTTACCCCCTATACGACGGCACTGGTGACAGATGTAGGACTATCTTCATTAGTTACCAAGCAGATCTCCATCTGTGGCAGTGTCAGTCATCATCAGAATCTGTGACAGATGTAGGACTATCTTCAGTAGTTTCCAAGCATTATCTGTGGGTGTTGCTCATCCTCAGTGATCTGTCTAGATGTAGGACTATCTTTATTGTTACCAAGCAGATCTCCATCTGTGACAGTGTCTGTCATCCTCAGTATCTGTGACAGATGTAGGACTATCTTTGTTAGTTACCAAGCAGATCTCCATCTGTGAAGACTTTGTCATCTCAGTATCTGTGACAGATGTGACTATCTTTGTAGTACCAAGCAAATCTGATCTGTGAGAGTGTCAGTCATCCTGCTGTGACAGATGTCTATCTTCATTAGTTCCTCATATCCAGCACCAGAGGAGTCCTGAGAGGTCCAAGATCCAGCCTCTATTGAGCCACTGTATGGATGTCCTTTGGTCCCCCGGCCATAATATTATCGGCCTGCTGCGCTATAACAGTCTGCTGCATTAGTCTGCCTGTGTCAGGCCAACTGTTGTATTGTTCTGTTGCATGTGAGCAGTCAGCTGGCCTGATCAGCTGTTTTCCCCCACTTATATCTCATCTCTGGGGACCTTGTTCACACCTCTGGAATCCACATCTCTCATTCCTCCACAGACCAACTTCCTTTGATCAATCACCACACAACCTGGTTTATCTCAGCCCATGTACAGACCACTTGTCCACAGACAGCCAGCTGTGACACACAGTTGGCTGTTCAAGAGATAGTCTGAGGAGACTGAATAATAATAATAATAATAATTATCTAATTGTATAGCACTTTTAAAAACATAGTTTACAAAGTGCTTTGACAAGCATTCAGCACAAAAAAATAAAACACAAACAAACAATGAGCACAATGAAGTAAAAACAAAAAGCACAGCTTAAATCAAGACTAACAGAGAGACACAATGTAAAAAGACATGAGGTGGAAAGGTCCTTTCCATAATTTATAGTACTTTATAGGAACCCAGACAATACAAGAACCATGCAGCATAAAAAGAGACCATGAGGACCAAACATAAAAACCATAAGATCAGCAAGAATAGGAAATGCAATAAAAAAGGGATGAAAGCAGAAATCAGGTCAGAAAATATAAAAAGATGAAATGAACAATGATGATACAATTACAAAATAATAAAAAATAAGTGGCGATGATAAAATGTAGTAATAAGCATGAGCAAGCGTTAAGACAATTAGAAAGGTCTAAAAATTATCTATAAAAAAGTTTAAAAAGGTGAACCATTAAAAAGTTAAAATCATAATTAAAAGCACATAATGGTATTAATAAATTAACGAAAAGGAGTAAAAGAAGGTAAAGAAAAACAAACAGTAAAACAAAATAAAATAGAGATAAAAGACATTAAAAGATGGTAAAATACAGTAAAAGACAGTAATAGACGGCATCACATAAAAGCAAGTCTGTAAAAGTAAGTCTTTAAAAGGGACTTAAAAGAAGCAACAGACTCCGCACGCCTTATCTCCTCTGGCAGGTCGTTCCAAAGTCGAGGAGCTCGGATGGAGAAAGCTCTATCACCCTTAGTTTTGAGTCTCGACTTTGGAACGACCAGCAGGCCTTCACCAGAGGATCTGAGGCTGCGGGCAGGCACATATGGTATTAAAAGCTCTGATAAATAATTGGGGGCCAGCCCATGATTGCTTTAAAAGTAATCAGTAAAATCTTAAAATCAATTCTAAAACTCACAGGAAGCCAGTGGAGGGAGGTTAAAACTGGAGTGATGTGATGCCGTCTGTTAAAACCAGTTAAAAGCCTAGCTGCTGCATTCTGGACCAGTTGGAGGCGAGAGAGATTTTTTATTTAAACCAGTGAGGAGGGAGTTGCAATAGTCGAGCCTGGAGAAAATAAATGAATGGGTGATTTTTTTGGAGGTCTGGAGGGGTGAGTATGTGTTTTAATTTTGAAATGGATCGTAAATGAAAGAAACAGGACTGGATGGTTTTATTGATGTGGGTGGAGAAGGTGAGATCCAAATCGAAAATGACTCCTAAATTTCTGGCAGAGGGGTGATGTTTACTGATAGTGGACCAAGGCAAGACTGTATGAGGGGAGTTTTGAATGGTACGGAGGATTATTTCGGATTTTGAATTATTTAACTGAAGAAAGTTTTCTGCCATCCAACTGTTGATGTCCCTGAGACGGCAGCTAGGCCCTGTGGGTCCTCAGGTCTCAGAGGAAGGTATATCTGTGTGTCGTCTGCGTGGCAGTGGTAGGAAGACTTGGTGGCGCTGAATTAGTTGGCCAAGGGGCAGCATGTAAATAGAAAATAAAATTGGACCTAAAACTGAACCCTGCGGTACACCATAGGCAGCGGCAGCAGTAGAGGAGCTGTGGTTGCCTATGGCGACCCTGAGTTAACTCTAAAAAGACAAGACTGAAACCAGCTAAGTGCAGTGTCCTGATACCCACACAGTTTTTAAGGCGCTAAATTAAAATGGTGTGGTCGACAGTATCAAAAGCTGCACTGAGATCTAAAAATTAAAACTGAGCCCTCCCTCTGTCTGCTGCTAAAAGAAGATCATTGGTCACTCTGAGGAGGGCCGTCTCAGTGCTGTGACCTGCTCTAAAACCAGACTGAAATTTCTCAAAGAGGTTATTTTCAGAAATAAAACTTAAAAGCTGTGTAGAAACCACCTTCTCTAAAAGTTTGGATTAAAATGGAAGTTTTGAAATTGGTCTAAAATTGTTAAAATCAGTGGGGTCAAGGTTTGGTTTCTTTAAAGAGGTTGGACCACAGCGTGTTTAAAAGCAGAGGAAATACTCCCTCTGACAAAGAACTATTAATAATGGAGCTAAAATGCTGGGCCCAACTGTGTTAAAAACCTCTTTGAGAAATCTAGTAGGAATAAAATCAAGACTGCACGTAGCTGGTTTCATATGGGCTAAAATGTCAGATAAAAGGATAAGGACCCGGCTCAAAACTGCTAAAATTACAAAGGACTTCCCTACTTAAAAGCACGGGATATTCAGGAGGAGTGATTTGATGCCTAATGTCCTTAACCTTGTTTAAAAAGTGGGTTAAAACTTCTCACAGGTGTCTTGAGAAGCATCACTAAAATGGGAGGGAGGGTTTAGTAAGGAGTCTAAAACTTTAAATAAAACTCTGGGGTTAGAATGATTGGCTAAAATCAAGTCAGAATAAAATGCTGCCCTTGCATCTTTAACTGCCTTTTGGTAGTTTTTCATGGCATCTTTCCAGATGCCATGAAAAACTTCTAACCAATCTTTCCATTTCGTTCATTTCTTCTGCAAATTGTCTTCAGTTCCTGCATGGACTCTGTAAGCCACGGCTGGGGGTCTTTTTAACCTTTTCAATTTTGAGGGAGCAACAGAGTCCAGGATGGTCTGACATGTGTGATTAAAGAGAGACAAGCTCTTCTGTGTTAAAAACTGGATTAAGATCTGGGTTAAAGGCAGTCAAAGATGCAGAAATAAAATGCTCCATAAACTTGCTAGCAGGCGTTGAATTAAAAACCCTTCGATGAACAGGAGCATGGTCAATAAAAGAAGGCTGGGATAAAACCACTGAGAATAAAACCAGCTTGTGATCTGACACACAGACATCCTTTGTTAAAAACTCACCAGGGCTAAGACCAGTAAAAATGACTAAATCTAGACAGTGTCCTTTTGCATGGGTTGGTTCATGTATTGCCTGGGTTAGGTTAAAAGAGTCAAGAATTTCAATAAAATCAGCAGTCATGGGCTGAGAGGGACAACAGACGTGTATGTTAAAATCACCTGAAATAAGAATACTGTCATAATTACATAAAAATGGGATAAAAACTCAGAGAACTCATGGATAAAAACAGTGCTGTGTTTGGGGGTCTATAGATTATTAAAACTAAGACAGGGTCTTTCAACTTACTAATAAAAGCAAGGTGCTCAAAGGAATTAAAAGTGCTGAAAGTGATTGGGGTGCATTTAAAAGCCTTCTTGTGAATGACAGCCACCCCCCCTCCCCGACCTGACAGCTGGGGTTGATGGAGGTGAGTAAAGTCAGCGGGGGTGGGTTCGATGAGGGAGGTGTAATTATCCGGAGTGAGCCAAGTTTCTGTTAAAACAAAAAGTCCAGGTTGTTTTGGGAAATAAAATCATGGCATAAAAGGTTTTGCTGTTGATTGATCTGATATTTAAAAGTCCAAAGTTCACAGGTTTACTGTGTAAAAGCAGGGGTAGCCGAGAAGCAGGGGGATGTGGATGAGGTTGGAGGGGGTACAGTTTCTGACTGGGCGGGGGTGAGGACGTGGGGAGGTGGTGTGGACTGGGATAAAGGATTCACTGGTGGTACTGATATGGGGGGGGCGGGGGCAGGTGGGAATGGGCAGGTGAGTGGGCGGGGTTAACAGGACTGCTTTGGGGTGACCAGATGTTGTTGTGAGGAGGAGTGACCTGAGTGTGGGAAATGAGCTGCTGGGTGCAGACTGTCAGACAGGTGAGGAGTGGATCTTGAATTGAATGTTAGATGACAGCATTTGGCTACCCGCCTGTTGGGGTGGATCCATCGTGTATAAAAAGCG
This sequence comes from Scarus forsteni, assembly GCA_036419115.1. Taxonomy (NCBI): domain Eukaryota; kingdom Metazoa; phylum Chordata; class Actinopteri; order Labriformes; family Labridae; genus Scarus; species Scarus forsteni. The sequence goes on from JAZDUH010000412.1 coordinate 151,287, forward strand.
ATGCTCTGTCCCAAAAGAGATTAAAATTGTCAATGAAATGGAAGTTGTGGGCGGGGCAAGTGGCCTGGAGCCAGGTATGGAGACTAAGAATCCTGCTAAAACGCTCTGCTCCGCGACCGAGTGTGGGGATGGGGCCAGAGATAAAAACTGTCTTTCCAGTGTCCTTTAAAACGTTAAAAAGCAAGTTAAAATCAGTCTAGGTGACCTCAGACTGCTTGCGGGATGTGTTGTTTGAGCCCACATGCACAACTATCTTTGAGACAGAGGAGGGGAGGGAGGGGAGTAGGTGGAGGAGTTTGTCCAGGATGACAGGAACGGTGGCACCAGGTAAACAGTGTGTGATGGCGTAAAAATTGGATGTACCTCGTTATTGAATCGCCAATGATCAGCGTGGTGGCAGGGAGGAGGGCGCGACGTGAGGAGCGCGCGCTGAAGCCCCCAGCTCTCGGGCGCTCCACCTGTGCTGAGACAGGTGCGGATGGACCAGGTGGGGTGAGGGTGTTGGACGGCCGGGAGAGGGTCTGAGGGACTGTTTTGAGTCAACTGTGTGGGAGGAGCTCCCACACCTAGTTTATCTCCAGCCCATGTACAAACCACTTGTCCACAGGCAGCCAGCTGTGACCACAGTTAAGAGATGGTCTGAGGAGACTGAAGAGGCTCTGAGGGACTGTTTTGAGTCAACTGTGTGGGAGGAGCTCTGTGATCCTCACGGGAGGACATCGACAACCTCATGGACTGTATAGCATTACAATAACTTCTGTGTGGAGAACACTTTACCCACCAGGACTATGCTGCTCCTCCAACAACAAGCCCTGGATTAATCCTGAGATAAAGGCTCTCCTGAAGGAGAAGAAGAGAGCCTTTAAGTCAGGAGACAAGGAGGAGCTGAAGTCTGTGCAGAGGGAGCTGAGGAGGAAGATCCAAGAGGGGAAGGACAGCTACAGGAGGAAGATGGAGGACCAGCTGCAGCAGAACAACAACAGTGGAGTCTGGAGGGGCTGTGGGGACCAGAGGTGGGTGAACGATCTAAACCTGTTCTTCAGGGGTTTGATCAGCCACCTGAACCTCCCCCGCCTTGCCAGCCCTGCCACAAGGACCCTCATCTGCATCTGAAGGTCACTGTCTCACCCTAACCTCCTCCCTGCCTTCCATGATGTCCAGCCCTCAACCACCCCTCACTGCTACTCCTGCCAGGAGTCCAACAACCCAACCCACATCTTCTAACACCCAGCCCCCCTCCTCCAGCCTGTCCCTCACATCCACCCAGGTGAGACATGAGCTCAGGAAACTAAAGACCAAAAAGGCTGCAGGTCCGGATGGCATCAGCTCCAGGCTCCTCAAGTCCTGTGCAGACCAGCTGTGTGGGATTGTGGAGCACATCTTCAACATGAGTCTGATGCTGGGGAGGGTACCACAGCTGTGGAAGACATCCTGTCTGGTACCAGTGCCATAAAAACACCCCAAGGACCTGAACAGCTACAGGCTGGTGGCACTGACGTCTCATTTGATGAAGACACTGGAGAGGCTGGTTCTTTCCCACCTCCGGCCTCTGGTGAGCTCATCGATGGACCTGCTTCAGTTTGCCTACCAGCCTGGCATCGGGGTGGATGATGCTGTCATCTTCCTCCTCATGAACAGGGCTCTGTCTCACCTGGAGAAGCCTGAGAACTCTGTGAGGATCATGTTCTTTGATTTCTCCAGTGCTGTCAACACCATCCAGGCTCTTCTACTGAGAGACAAGCTGGAGCACACAGGGGTGAACCACCACCTGTCGGGTTGGATCCAGGACTACCTCACAGTATGTGAGGACTAGGGACTGTGTGTCTGACATGGTGGTCTGCAGTACAGGGGCCCCGCAGGGAACGGCTCTGTTGCCGTTCCTCGTCACCCTGTACACTGCGGACTTCATGTACAGGATGGACAGCTGCCACGTGCAGAAGTTCACTGATGACTCTGCGATCGTCGGCCTCATCACTGAGGAGGATGAGCAGAAGTGCAGAGGACTGACGCAGGACTTTGTGGACTGGTGCCGGCAGAACCACCTCCAGATCAACATGGGGAAGACCAAGGAGCTGGTAGTGAACTTCTTAGGTAGACCCCCACCCAACACCGGTTAGCATCCAGGGTTTGGACATCGAGACTGTGGACTCCTACAGATACCTGGGTGTTCACCTTAACAATAAACTGGACTGGTCTGACCACACCAACGCCCTCTACAGGAAGGGCCAGAGCAGACTCTACCTGCTGAGGAGACTGAGGTCTTTTGGAATCCTCAGTATCTGTGACAGATGTAGGACTATCTTCATTAGGTACCAAGCAGATCTCTGTCTGTGAAGAGTGTCTGTCCTCAGTATCTGTGACAGACGTAGGACTATCTTCATTTGGTACACTATAAAGGGGTTGCTTTAAATTTTACAGTATTATACTGGCAACAAGATGCACGTCTAATGAGGAGGACTTCCTCATTAGAAGTGCATTCAAACTCATTAACCAGGGTCACTTTCCTGGATTTCATGGACTTTGGTATCCTGGGCATAATGTTACAAAGTACTTGCCACATGTTTTGTGCGATGATCCTCACACTCCGGGAAAAGCTTTCTCACACTCCTCCAAGCTAGAGAGCTAGTTGTTCACCTTCTCTGTAACCTCATCAACTATGAGCTCTGTCAGTATCTGTGTGCTCGAGCTCTGGATGTCACCCTTAACACCCATCTTCTCAGCCAATGTCTGTGCTATGATGCTGCCCATGTCTCCAAGACACTTAGACACCTGGTCCTTTGGCACAAACATAATGCTCGCACCATCACTCTCACACTGCAAGAGCTCAAAGATGTGTGTTGCTGCAACATCGATTAATTCCAAACACATCTCTCTCAGTTTGGGTTTTGTTCTCGGGTCCAGTGATCCAGCCTCTAGATTAAGCCACTGCATGGATGTCAGGCGGCGCCTGAGTAGGTCCTTGTTGACCAAAATGTTGGTCTGTGTACTTGCCTCTGTGTTGTTCATTGTTCTTGCTCTGATGTCGAATTAAGTCTGCACAATCCTGATCTTACTTATATAGACATATCAGAGTCTATGTCCATATATGGACTGATGGAATCACCAAAGCAGCACCAGAGGAACGTCCTTTGATCCAGAGGTCCAATCAGCAGCAAGGGAAGATCAAAGGAACATGTTCTGCCTCCTCCCCTCTTTCCATAGTAACTGTTAAAGAATGGTGCTGCATTAGTCTGCCTGTGTCAGGCCAACTGTAATAATCAGCCTTTGCATGTGAGACCCTGCACTCTGCAGTCAGCTGGCTACAGACCAAACACCCTCAGGCCCTCCTCCTCATCTCTGGGGACTTTAATCACACCTCTCCATCCTCCACTTTGCCCACTTTCACCCAGTATGTCACCTGCCACACCAGAGACAATAAAATACTGGACTTACTGTATGCAAACACCAAGGATGCATACAAGTCATCACCCCTCCCTCCCTGTGGAGATCAGACCACAACCTGGTTTATCTCCAGCCCGTACAAACCACTTTTCCACAGGCAGCCAGCTGTGACCCGCACAGTTAAGAGATGGTCTGAGGAGACTGAAAGGCTCTGAGGACTGTTTTGAGTCAACTGTGTGGAAGGAGTTCTGTGATCCTCACGGGGAGGACATCGACAACCTCACAGACTGTATAACGGATTACATTAACTTCTGTGTGGAGGACACTGTACTCACCAGGACTGTACGGTGCTTTTCCCATGTTCAGCATGGGAAAAGAAAGAACTAATTCAATTTTGGACTACCTTCATTAGTTACCAAGCAGATCTTCTTCAGTGAAGAGTGTGTCCTCAGTATCTGTGACAGATGTAGGACTATCTTCATTAGGTACCAAGCAGATCTCCATCTGTGAAGACTGTCTGTACTCAGTATCTGTGACATATGTCGGACTATCTTCATCAGTTACCAAGCAGATCACCGTCTGTGAAGAGTGTCTGTCCTCAGTATCTGTGACAGACGTAGGACTTTCTTCATTTGGTACACTGTAAAGGGGTTGCTTTAAATTTTACAGTATTATCTGTAACAAGATGCGTCTAATGAGAGGACTTCCTCATTAAGTGCATTCAAACTCATTAACCAGGGTCACTTTCCTGGATTTCATGGACTTTGGTATCCTGGGCATAATGTTACAAAGTACTTGACATGTTTTGTGCATGATCCTCCACTGGGAAAAGCTTTTCACACTCCTCCAAGCTAGAGAGCTAGTTGTTCACCTTCTCTGTAACCATTAACTAGCTCTGTCAGTATCTGTGTGCTCGAGCACTGGATGTCACCCTTAACACCATCTTCTCAGCCAATGTCTGTGTGATGCTGCCCATTTCTCCAAGACACTTAGACACCTGGTCCTTTGGCACAAACATAATGCTCGCACCATCACTCTCACACTGCAAGAGCTCAAAGATGTGTGTTGCTGCAACATCGATTAATTCCAAACACATCTCCGTCAGTTTGGGTTTTGTTCTCAGGTCCATTGATCCAGCCTCTAGATTAAGCCACTGTATGGATGTCAGGCGGACGCCTGAGTAGGTCCTTGTTGACCAAAATGTTGGTGTGTACTTTTTCTGTGTTGTTCATTGTTCTTGCTCTGATGTTGAATTAAGTCTGCACAATCCTGATCTTACTTATATAGACATATCAGAGTCTATGTCCATATATGGACGGATGGAATCACCAAAGCAGCACCAGAGGAACGTCCTTTGATCCAGGTCCAATCAGCAGCAAGGGAAGATCAGGAACATGTTCTGCCTCCTCCCCTGTTGCCATAGTAACTGTTAAAGAATGGTGCTGCATTAGTCTGCCTGTGTCAGGCCAACTGTAATAATCAGCCTTTGCATGTGAGACCCTGCACTCTGCAGTCAGCTGGCTACACCAAACACCTCAGGCCTCCTCCTCATCTCTGGGGACTTTAATCACACCTCTCCATCCTCCACTTTTACTTTCACCCAGTATGTCACCTGCCACACAGAACAATAAAATACTGGACTTACTGTATCAAACACCAAGGATGCACAAGTCATCCTCCCTCCCTCCCTGTGGAGATCAGACCACAACCTGGTTTATCTCCAGCCCGTGCAAACCACTTTTCCACAGGCAGCCAGCTGTGACCACGCAGTTAAGAGATGGTCTGAGGAGACTGAAAAGGCTCTGAGGGACTGTTTTGAGTCAACTGTGTGGAAGGAGTTCTGTGATCCTCACGAGGACATCACAACCTCACAGACTGTATAACGGATTACATTAACTTCTGTGTGGAGGACACTGTACTCACCAGGACTGTACGGTGCTTTTCCCATGTTCAGCATGGGAAAAGAAAGAACTAATTCAATTTTGGACTACCTTCATTAGTTACCAAGCAGATATTCTTCAGTGAAGAGTGTGTGTCCTCAGAATCTGTGACAGATGCGGGACTTTCTTCCTTAGGTACCAAGCAGACCTCCGTCTGTGAAGACTGTCTGTCCTCCGTATCTGCGACAGATGTAGGAGTATCTTAATTAGGTACCAAGCAGACCTCCGTCTGTGAAGACTGTCTGTCCTCCGTATCTGCGACAGATGTAGGAGTATCTTCATTAGGTACCAAGCAGATCTCTGTCTGTGAAGAGTTTTAGTCATCCTCAGTATCTGTGACAGATGTACGACTTTCTTCATTTGGTACACTGTAAAGGGGTTGCTTTAAATTTTACATATATACTGGCAACAAGATGCACTCTGTAGGACTTCCTCATTAGAAATTACTCATTAACCAGAGTTCTCTGGATTTTGGTATCCTGGGCATAATGTTACAAAGTACTTGCCACATGTGTTGTCTGATGATCCTCACCTGAAAAAGCTCTCATCTCAAGCTAGAGAGCTAGTTGTTCACCTTCTCTGTAACCTCATCAACTATGAGCTCTGTCAGTATCTGTGTGCTCGAGCTCTGGATGTCTTTAACACCCATCTTCTCAGCATGTCTGTGCTATGATGCTGCCCATGTCTCCAGACACTTAGACACCTGGTCCTTTGGCACAAACAAAGCTCACACCATCACTCTCCACACTGCAGGGCTCAAGATGTGTGTTGCTGCACATCCATTAATTCCAAACACATCTCCGTCAGTTTGGGTTTTGTTCTCGGGTCCAGTGATCGAGCCTCTAGATTAAGCCACTGCATGGATCTCAGCTGGTCAACAAACAAGGCAATAGTGCGCCTGAGTAGGTCCTTGTTGACCATAATGTTGGTCTGTGTACTTGCCTCTGTGTTGTTCATTGTTCTTGTTTATTAGACCAGCTTATAATTTAATAGCTCATAAATTACACTCATATAGAGTGTCTGAAATCCTTCCATACTGTGTATCAAAATTTTCATTAGTGTACAAGCACTGCATACTCACTGGCTTAGTCTTCATGTATGTAATCTATCTCAAATCTTATACTGAGGCGGCTCTCACTGGAAATAGGACAGATGTGGATCTTTTTCTTCTATGCCTGTGACCCACTTGCAGCGCTTAAGCGTCTTATAGCCATCATTTGCCCGCAAATTTTAAAAATTATAAATCATTTAACAAATATATTTTGTATCATCATATCTTAATATAATGTTAATATCCAATAGTAAGTATTTATGTGCTAGCGCAATCTTTTACGTCATATCTCCTCCTACTGACTGAAGATGCACTGTATCGTTCATTTACAGACAGCAAAGCATTTCGTCAGTCATTATATTTTTAAACAAATTTCCACTTAGAATTTTAAACATGCCCTGTTATACAATATAAAGATAACTCTGTATAAGTTATTATACAAAAGTTATAGTATTACAGTAGTTGAACAGGAATATTATTTACACCCATGACAAACCTCCAGCTCCCAGCTCAACTGTTTGCAGACGTCATATATTGACAAATATTTGTGTACCCGTTTGTTTCTATCAATGTCTTAGGATACAACAGAACTCGAACAAACTAAAAAATGGATCTTTGTTTTGGATTTAAAATCTAGTTCTTATCATATAAATTATATATATATCTTTCTATCTATCTATCTATCTAAATAATATATATATATAGTGTGTGTGTGTGTGTGTATATACATATCATATCTTTAATATATATCCACACACATATATATACATATATTTTATATATATTATTTTTTTTATGAAATATATAAATTTATTATATAGATATAGATAGCTTTATGTCTTATTCTCTGCAGTTCAGCTGGTAGTAAAGGGTTAATATTGAAGCATCAGTGTTGATCAGCATGTTAAATGTACACAAAGACTAGAACAAAGCACACCACCATTAATATTAATTTAATTTTATTTAAAGACATGTGCTGCATTTCAGCCTCCAAACAGGCTGCATGGTCCACAGTGACACTCTGCTGATGTTCTTTACAGTGACCTGCAGGCCACTTGCCTCCTAGTCCTTTGGGGATCTGATGGTTCTCTCAAAGGACCATCAGCAGAACCGACTTCAACTGGGTCAGGTTTCACCTGGTTCTGGATCAGCAGCCTAAGATTGTCAGCATTACTGCTGCCATGTGTTGAAGCCATCAGCCCAGCATGCAGCATGTTACCTGCACATTAAATTTTTTTGTATTCAGTTCAGTTTCAGGCTGTGTGATCACAAAATTTCAAGACATTTTGTGGGCTTCCTAGGTCAGCACACAACACATCTGAAGCACAGCCCATTTACCTGCAGCAGTATCCTCTGCCAGGTGCATCCTTGTGATGGGGGCTACCCCTGCCTCAAGCAGTGCCCTCATCATGGCCCTTAAAACCAGCATTTAATTCACCATCAGAGCCAGATGTGTGTGGTGGAGAGAGTTTTGTCCAAAGACCAGGTGAGTCCATCTTTGGGTTTTGGGCATTTCAGTCCTTTGCAGGAAGGACAACCATACAGGTTACGTAATTATTATATACTCACATACAGAATCCACTTGTTGATCACATTACAGCAAACCAAGTTTTCCCATATTTTTTTACTGACAACTGTCTCCTCAGTTTCTCAATGAACTTCAGGATTTTATACAAAAAGTTAAATACAAACCATAACAATAGTGTTTTTATTATCCTGCTTTCTTACTCATCAGGTATCTGATTATGCCTGTGGGCAGCAACCCTCAGTATCAGGTGGTTTACTCATCTGTCCCTAGAAAGATCAAAACATTTAACCTTCCAGACATCAAGCATGACAGTATGACATGATGTGCCAGATAAACCTCTGTAGCTGATACTGGCATTCAGCATCTGCCAAGCTAAAGGTTGCTATTAGCTGACATATCTAATGTATTTATGTCTGTAAAGCCCTGCACTTCTGCATCAGTATCCTCTACAGCGGGACATTAATCATATTAACAACATCACAAACACTGTAGAGTCACAGGTATCTGTTTCACCGATACCTGTATTTGTATCTGCAGCTGACTAGGCAACCAGCTAGGCGCCGACAATTATCACCAGTAAACAGAGATGTGGTGCTTCTGGTCATAGTCCTGTGCATCTAACCCGCTGGTTATTTTATTTCATTATTCAGGGTAATGCTTTACCCGCAGTTAGCCCAACTAGCTTAGCATTGATAACAGCTAGTCCAACTGTGTTAGCATAACTGGTAGCCACCTGTCACAAAAAACAACTCTTGAACACTGCACTCAAAAGGACAACAGCTTAAGGTGCTTGGTGTAAAACATGTGTTTATAACTTGTTTGAACAGTGCAGTCATCCGCAGTCAGTACAGAGCCACAGCTCAGCTGCCTGTTGCGAGGAAATAGTCTTAGTGTCACAGCAGCATACTCAAAAAAGCAGATTGAGTACATCTAATATTTTTGCATACTCTTTTTTACTTTTAACTATGCATACTGTTTTCATTTTGACACAGTATACTCAAAATTTTTGTGGTGAGTATGGAAGTATCTTAGACACACTAATAGTCTAGATGCAATACCTGACTGCCAAGATCTGGATTGGGCTTTATCACTCTCACTTCTCTCAACATCTGCTTTTCCTGTTTTTGCTCCTGTACTCATCTCTGGCTCTTGTCTTGGGGTCCTGGGATCAGAGTGGAAACTTCCTGCTGGTATGGAGTCACGAAGCCTCAAAACTCAGTTATAAACATGACACATATTTGGTCATTTTGTGTAAGAACACTCCATTCCCATTATCACTGTAGCTGTTAATGTAGATATTAGCATGATCTCCATATCCTGATCAATACATCTACAGTATCAATTTTTAATTACCACAAGCAGAGCTCCCTCTTGAAAATGGGATGTCACATCTCAAGAGGCCTTTAACAAATTAATATTTAAGGAGACAAATATGGTAGGGATGACCTTGTGGTCTGGGCAATGAGTTTGTCACTATCATAAATTCTAATTTTCAGCAAGAATATCATTGTATCAAGAGGCTAACCTCAATAAATCCAGATGACAGGTCATGGTCCATGATCCTGTCACTAACTTTAGATTATTCTGTCCACTTTGTCTCCTCTTACCTTCCTTCTTTTGCTCACACAGACACAGCATCATGTGGATTTGCTGTTCATCAAGACTGGATCACATTCAAGATTTCCTGCTGAACAGAAGGTTTTCTTAGCCATGATGGAGGATTGATTGCTATATGGATTCATGCTTGGTGTTGGATGTATATATTTGAAAATGTATAGTATTTATTTGTATATATGTATCTATGCATATATGTGATCCATATATGAAGAGCTTTATCTCATTGTAAAGTCTTGAGATAACAATTGTTATGATTGGCGCACAAATGTTGGTCTGTGTTGATTGATTGATTGTTGTTCATTGTTCTTGCTCTGATGTTGAATTAAGTCTGCACAATCCTGATCTTACTTATATAGACATATCAGAGTCTATGTCCATATATGGACTGATGGAATCACCAAAGCAGCACCAGAGGAACGTCCTTTGATCCAGAGGTCCAATCAGCAGCAAGGGAAGATCAAAGGAACATGTTCTGCCTCCTCCTCGTTGCCATAGTAACTGTTAAAGAATGGTGCTGCATTAGTCTGCCTGTGTCAGGCCAACTGTAATAATCAGCCTTTGCATGTGAGACCCTGCACTCTGCAGTCAGCTGGCTACAGACCAAACACCCTCAGGCCCTCCTCCTCATCTCTGGGGACTTTAATCACACCTCTCCATCCTCCACTTTGCCCACTTTCACCCAGTATGTCACCTGCCACACCAGAGACAATAAAATACTGGACTTACTGTATACAAACACCAAGGATGCATAAGTCATCACCCCTCCCTCCCCTGTGGAGATCAGACCACAACCTGGTTTATCTCCAGCCCGTGTACAAACCACTTTTCCACAGGCAGCCAGCTGTGACCAGCGAGTTAAGAGATGGTCTGAGGAGACTGAAAAGGCTCTGACAAGGTTTTGAGTCAATTGTGTGGAAGGAGTTCTGTGATCCTCACAGGACATTGACAACCTCACAGACTGTATAACGGATTACATTAACTTCTGTGTGGAGGACACTGTGACCAGTCTGCAGTGCTTTTCCCATGTTCAGGACTGTTGCTTTTCCCATGTTCAGCATGAAAAAAAAGAACTAATTCAATTTTGGACTACCTTCATTAGTTACCAAGCAGATCTTCTTCAGTGAAGAGTGTATGTCCTCAGTATCTGTGACAGATGTAGGACTATCTTCATTAGTTACCAAGCAGATCTCCGTCTTGGAAGACTATCTGTCATCCTCAGTATCTGTGACAGATGTAGGACTATCTTCATAAGTACCAAGCAGATCTCCATCTGTGAAGAGTGTCTGTCCTTAGTATCTGTGATATGTCTGACTTCCTTCATTAGTTACCAAGCAGATCTCCATCTGTGAAGAGTGTCAGTCATCCTCAGCATCTGTGACAGATGTAGGACTAACTTCATTGTTAGGTACCAAGCAGATCTCCATCTGTCATGAGGTTCTCTCATCCTCAGTATCTGTGACAGATGTAGGACTATCTTCATTAGGTACCAAGCAGACCTCCGTCTATAAAGAGTGTCTGTCATCCTCAGAATCTGTGACAGATGCAGGACTATCTTCATTAGGTACCAAGCAGATCTCCGTCTGTGAAGAGTGTCTGTCCTCAGTATCTGTGACAGATGTAGGACTATCTTCATTAGGTACCAAGCAGATCTCCATCTGTGAAGAGTGTCTGTCCTCAGTATCTGTGACAGATGTAGGACTATCTTCATTAGTTACCAAGCAGATCTCCATCTGTGAAGAGTGTCAGTCATCCTCAGCATCTGTGACAGATGTAGGACTATCTTTGTTAGGTACCAAGCAGATCTCCATCTGTAAAGAGTGTCAGTCATCCTCAGTATCTGTGACAGATGTAGGTCTATCTTCATTAGGTACCAAGCAGATCTCCATCTGTGAAGAGTGTCTGTCATCCTCAGTATCTGTGACAGATGTAGGACTATCTTCATTAGGTACCAAGCAGATCTCCGTCTGTGAAGAGTGTCTGTCCTCAGTATCTGTGACAGATGTAGGACTATCTTCATTAGGTACCAAGCAGATCTCCATCTGTGAAGAGTGTCTGTCATCCTCAGTATCTGTGACAGATGTAGGACTATCTTCATTAGGTACCAAGCAGATCTCCATCTGTGAAGAGTGTCAGTCATCCTCAGTATCTGTGACAGATGTAGGACTATCTTCATTAGGTACCAAACAGCTCTTCATCTGTGAAGATTTTCTGTCATCCTCAGTATCTGTGACAGATGTAGGACTATCTTCATTAGGTACCAAGCAGATCTCCATCTGTGAAGAGTGTCATTCATCCTCAGTATCTGTGACAGATGTAGGACTATCTTCATTAGGTACCAAGCAGATCTCCTTCTGTGAAGAGTGTCTGTCCTCAGTATCTGTGACAGATGTAGGACTATCTTCATTAGGTACCAAGCAGATCTCCGTCTGTGAAGAGTGTCTGTCCTCAGTATCTGTGACAGATGTAGGACTATCTTCTCTAGATACCAAGCAGATCTCCATCTGTGAAGAGTGTCTGTCCTCAGTGTCTGTGACAGATGTAGGACTATCTTCATTAGGTACCAAGCAGATCTCCGTCTGTGAAGAGTGTCTGTCCTTAGTATCTGTGACAGATGTAGGACTATCTTCAGTAGATACCAAGCAGATCTCTGTCTGTCAAGAGTGTTTGTCATCCTCAGTATCTGTGACAGATGTAGGACTATCTTCATTAGTTACCAAGCAGACCTCCGTCTGTGAAGAGTGTCTGTCCTTAGTATCTGTGACAGATGTAGGACTATCTTTTTGTAGGTACCAAGCAGATCTCCATCTGTGAAGAGTGTTTCATCCTCAGTATCTGTGACAGATGTAGGACTATCTTCATTAGTACCAAGCAGATCTCTGTCTGTGAAGAGTGTCTGTCCTCAGTATATTAACAGATGCAGGACTAACTTTGTTGGTACCAAGCAGATCTCCATCTGTGAAGTGTCTGTCATCCTCAGTATCTGTGACAGATGTAGGACTATCTTCATTAGGTACCAAGCAGATCTCCATCTGTGAAGAGTGTCTGTCATCCTCAGTATCTGTGACAGATGTAGGACTATCTTCATTAGGTACCAAGCAGATCTCCTCTGTGAAGAGTGTCTGTCCTCAGTATCTGTGACAGATGTAGGACTATCTTCATAGGTACCAAGCAGATCTTGTACTACCAAGCAGATCCATCTGTGAAGAGTGTCTGTCCTCAGTATCTGTGACAGATGTAGGACTATCTTCATTAGGTACCAAGCAGATCTCCATCTGTGAAGAGTGTCTGTCCTCAGTATCTGTGACAGATGTAGGACTATCTTCATTAGGTACCAAGCAGATCTCCATCTGTGAAGAGTGTCTGTCATCCTCAGTATCTGTGACAGATGTAGGACTAACTTTGTTAGGTACCAAGCAGATCTCATCTGTGAAGAGTGTCTGTCCCTAGTATCTGTGACAGATGTAGGACTATCTTCATTAGGTACCAAGCAGATCTCCATCTGTGAAGAGTGTCTGTCATCCTCAGTATCTGTGACAGACGTAGGACTATCTTCATTAGGTACCAAGCAGATCTCCATCTGCGAAGAGTGTCTGTCATCCTCAGTATCTGTGACAGATGTAGGACTATCTTCATTAGGTACCAAGCAGATCTCCGTCTGTGAATAGTGTCTGTCATCCTCAGTATCTGAGACAGATGTAAGACTATCTTCATAAGGTACCAAGCAGATCTCCGTCTGTGAAGAGTGTCTGTCCTCAGTATCTGTGACAGATGTAAGACTATCTTCATAAGGTACCAAGCAGATCTCCATCTGTGAAGAGTGTCTGTCCTCAGTATCTGTGACAGGTGTAGGACTATCTTCATTAGGTACCAAGCAGACCTCCGTCTGTGAAGAGTCTCTGTCATCCTCAGTATCTGTGACAGATGTAGGACTATCTTCATTAGGTACCAAGCAGATCTCCATCTGTGAAGAGTGTCTGTCCTCAGTATCTGTGACAGATGTAGGACTATCTTCATTCAGATCTTGGTACCGTACCAAGCAGATCTCCATCTGTGAAGAGTGTCTGTCCTCAGTATCTGTGACAGATGTAGGACTATCTTCATTAGGTACCAAGCAGATCTCCATCTGTGAAGAGTGTCTGTCCTCAGTATCTGTGACAGATGTAGGACTATCTTCATTAGGTACCAAGCAGATCTCCATCTGTGAAGAGTGTCAGTCATCCTCAGTATCTGTGACAGATGTAGGACTATCTTCATTAGGTACCAAGCAGATCTCCATCTGTGAAGAGTGTCTGTCATCCTCAGTATCTGTGACAGATGTAGGACTATCTTCATTAGGTACCAAGCAGATCTCCATCTGTGAAGAGTGTCTGTCCTCAGTATCTGTGACAGATGTAGGACTATCTTCATTAGTTACCAAGCAGATCTCCGTCTGTGAAGAGTGTCTGTCCTTAGTATCTGTGACAGATGCAGGACTGTCTTCATTAGGTACCAAGCAGATCTCCATCTGTGAAGAGTGTCTGTCCTCAGTATCTGTGACAGATGCAGGACTATCTTCATTAGGTACCAAGCAGATCTCCATCTGTGAAGAGTGTCTGTCCTCAGTATCTGTGAAAGATGTAGGACTATCTTCATTAGGTACAAGCAGATCTCCATCTGTGGTCCTTGTTGACCAAAATGTTGGTCTGTGTACTTGCCTCTGTGTTGTTCATTGTTCTTGCTCTGATGTTGAATTAAGTCTGCACAATCCTGATCTTACTTATATAGACATATCAGAGTCTATGTCATATATGGACTGATGGGATCACCAAAGCAGCACCAGAGGCGTCCTTTGATCCAGAGGTCAATCAGCAGCAAGGGAAGATCAAAGGAACATGTTCTGCCTCCTCTCGTTGCCATAGTAACTGTTAAGAATGGTGCTGCATTAGTCTGCCTGTGTCAGGCCAACTGTAATAATCAGCCTTTGCATGTGAGACCCTGCACTCTGCAGTCAGTCTACAGACCAAACACCCTCAGGCCCTCCTCCTCATCTCTGGGGACTTTAATCACACCTCTCCATCCTCCACTTGGCCCACTTTTTGATTGATTGAAATTGATTCGAACATGAGGTTAAAGTAAAATCACTGTCAAAGACAGAAAAAAAATACAAACAAAACAAACAGACATTATCTAATCACATATTCAAAAGGACTGGGATGAAGTGAAAACTTATTAATTCCCATCCCTTGACCAAACAATAATTTACAAACAAATGTAGATGTTATGCACTTACTGTACATATACTCATAGACAACTATGTCCATGTACCCTTATTTCATGCTTGGACATTGCAACAGAAAACTTCCATCCACAATAGTAATTATAATATCACACAGATATACAGAATACTCATACCATCATTATTTCTAATAATAACCATATAATATTTTCAGACTCTTAATTCTCTTCATTATGGTATCTTGCAAAAATCATTTTGTACATTTTTTAAACTTGTTTTTACTTGAATATTTCTTCATTTCCTCACTTAAACTGTTCCATATGCTCACCCCGATACCAGATACACAGAAGCGTTTAATGTTTGTGCGTCTACTTAATAGTTTAAAGTTGTCTTCACCTCTCAGATTGTAACCTCCTTCACAGTTACTAAACAGACTTTGAATGTTTTCTGGTAGTTGATTGTTTCTGGCCTTGTGCATTATTATTGCCGTCTGGTAGAAACAATGTTGAGGAATTTTAGTAATCTTGACTTTAGAAATAGCTGGTGGGTATGTTCCTTATAGCCGACCTTATGTATGGTTCTTATTGCTTTCTTCTGTAAAGTGATTAGTGACTGTAATGTAGTTTTGTAGTTATTTCCCCAAACCTCAGCACAGTACATGAAGTATGGCAGAACTAAAGAACAGTAAAGAGGCGGAAGTGACTTGGAATCCAGGATATGTTTTACCTTGTTTATAACTGCAATGCTTTTTGAAACTTTGGACTGTACATGTTTAATGTGTGATTTCCAGCTAAGCTTGTCATCCATGACCACCCCTAGAAATCTGTTTTCATGCACCCTTTCAATCTCAACCCCATCTATTTCTATCTGGACCTGCATGTTAACTCTGTGATCCCCAAATAACATAAATTTAGTCTTGCTTGCATTTCAAGATAACTTATTATAATCAAACCATGCTTTTAGTTTCTTCAGTTCATTGTTGATTATCTTCTGTAACTGATTCAAATTATTACTGGAACAAAAGATACTGCTATCATCAGCAAAAATAATGAGCTTCATCAGATCAGAAACTTGACAGATTTCATTAATGTGAAGAATAAACAGTTTGGGTCCCAATATTGAACCCTGTGGGACACCACAAGCAATGTCCAAGCAAGTTGAGCAATGGTTACCCAGCTTCACAAACTGCTTTCTGCCATTCAAATAGCTTTGATCCAGTCTAATACAATGCCTCTGATTCCATATCTCTCCAGTTTATTAAATAGTAACTTATGGTTGATTGTATCAAATGCTTTTTCAAATCAATAAATACTCTTTATATTGCAATTTTCCTTCTGCATGTTAGTGATAGATTGAACCCATACTGACTCTCTAAAAGTAAGTTG